>QNGE01006493.1:0-11763 GCA_008508345.1 Paragonimus westermani
ATTGGTTTGATCAGAGCAAAACGACTGTTCATGCATCGAGAATCGACGGGAATCTTAAGTTACTCAAGGAAAAATACGGAAGAAAAATGACTAATTTCGGCGTTTAGAAGTTTACAGGGCTCGGACTAATTAGGGGTAATGGAAACGGTCAAAGTAGGTGGTGTACGAACAAGGGTGAGTAATGTATCTTATTTGGGGAAGAGAGCGAAGCGTATGACCATCCTCTAACATCAAGCAAACCTCAGCAATCTCAAAATAACGCAACGATTTTGACAAAATCAACAAGAGAGTCCCAGTTTCGATATACTGCCCTGACACAACAAGGAAACCAGATTGCCGACCGTTCAGTCGCCTAATCTGGATACCCTTCAAAGCACCCACGTCTTTCCTTCAGTACCCTGTAGGTGTATAACGCATTTTGCTCTGATGCGGTGAAGGTTATCGACTGAGAAAATGTCGAGAACCCTACAGAGCACTTCTAGTCTCCTACTGGTCTTCTTTACCAGCAGCATAACGCCAGTATTAGAAGAGAGGTCTGATGTAACAGCGGCACTCAGGTCGCGTTGCCGGTGGAGAGTGGCTTGGGTTGCACCATCAGTGTGGTATGTTCCACTTCTGTGACGACAAACGTGCATAGTCCGTGGCTTGTACGTGTTGAAGGGCTGCCAACTTCCCGAGAACCATAGGTCCAGACCGTCTAGATCCCTTCGGAAGTCTTCTGCGAATTCAACACTGCGTAAAACGTACCAAGGCCTTGTGTCACCAGCATATATCATAACAACAGAGTCAGTTGCACCCGAATGGACATTCACGTGGATTAAGAATGATAAAGAAGCGATCAATCTGAAGTTAGTGACGTTCATTCTATCCCCACCTGTTAGATGAGAGGGATGACGCCGTGTTTTTAAGTGGCAGGAATACAACCAGTAATAATGTGTTGGAGCGGAAGGGCGAGCGGGTTCGCCAGTTCACCTGTGCATTCCNGCATTCTTTCAGCATAGGTGGGACATTTCGTCGATCCCCGGTTAATTATCGACGGGTAGCAAGAGTAACTTGACGTGTACACCAGCCGGGGTAACGTGTTGGATGGATTCAAGAGGGATTAGAATTGAAAACGATGGTGCGTGGTTTCACCTCCGCTGAACTTCTAGTGACAAATGCGTATTGAACACATAATAGTTGTGCTACCTCAAAATTAAAGGGGAAGATGCTCCCGAAAGTCAAATGAGGGAGGATATAACGGCCTCTGCCCCGATCAGGGAAACTACCTGCCTGGAGAACCTCCTAAGACGGTCGTTAATGGATCCTGAAAGCAACACTTGGTGAACGTTGCGGTCGTCGCTTACGGCTCCCGTAAATGACTACGATAACACTTATATGCGGGGTATGAGGCTTCATATTCTTTCGAAGGCAGTTCGTCCCACAAGGTCCGATTTTATTTTATCCCAGGCTTGTTTGGAGGTTAAAACCAGGAAGAGTTGCGGGTAGGGTGTAAAGTGTAAATTGGATTTCGACTAGCTATCACGGTGATCGTATGTGGCAGTATGTTCTTGCTGTTCATCTACCGTGCTAAGCTCGTCAGATGGTAGTTAGTTGGCCTGGTGATACGCATCTGAGGTTGGTTGCACCAGGTTCTCTACCTTGCGGGAAGCGATGGGCTGCTGACCACCTCGAGTATCTTGGCCACCTCGACCATACTTGTCGTGGTAACTACTACTACACGCTTGGTCAAACCGAGATCTTCTGAAATTGCGATGTGCCGTTCGTTGAGCGTCCTGAGCGCCCAGGTGGAGTCAGGTTTCGATTAATAAAAGTGCCGTTACTAGAATCTGACAGATGTCTTCTGCCAGGTCAAGTATGGCGCGGTTTGGCTGAGGGTGTCGCTCTTGGTGAGGTTTCCAAAGGTTGACTAAGAAAATCGCAGATCTCCATTGCAACTTATCATCTGCTTCTTATTGTTAGGGCAACGAAGTTTCGTTTCCAACAGCCCTGTAGATAATTAGATAATTTCTAGCGAAATTGGGGCGGTGATCACGCCTGGGTGTGTTTTTGACCCCCCTCAATTGGGGGACGGTGGTATGGTTACGACAGTAGACTAACGACTCGGATCCTTCCTGGTTCGTGGTGGCCGACGAGTGAGGCACACCATCACTCTCAGTCAGTTGCGCCGCATTTACCACACTCCAGATTAGTACGTTCTGCCGAAGCCGGTTTACTAGCTAATGAAGAAGACAGAGGTCTTCGGGTGTGTGTAGCTCTGGCGAGTTTGGCTGTCGTCGGCGTTTTGGGGATGCGTGTTTTAGAAGGTGAGAAACTGACTAAATTGTTTATTCTGTCTTTGTCCTGGATACGATTACTCTTAAGAGTGCTTAGTATGTAAGCCGCACATCGGTACTTGGGGGATGGCGTGAGTGGGTGTTTGGGCTCTAAATGTAAGCCTGTAGAAGGCTGGGATGGTACTCGCACTGAACCCAGTGGTTGCATAAGTCACAAATGATGGCTTTCCTGTGAGGGCTCGAAACTCCCGAACATGATCTGCAAACGTCACCAGTTGAGTCAATTACACATCCCTTACCAGTTAATTAATATGCGGAGCTTATAAAGTCCATAAGGATACCCGGGTAAATAACAAGTCGAATTAAACTTGCCAAACGTGCTGGTTGGTGATTCCCTGTGGTGCCAAGGCTATTGCTGGGGTGCTCTTGGTACATTCTCGGCAGTAGTGTCACGTAATGAACTTTGTACAAAAGAAGTAACTGGGGTTTATTCGAACCTTTCAACGATAGTAATGGCACTTCACATGAGCAGTTTGTGTAGTTGCCCTGAAGTACAAACCTGGAATCATATTTCAACTTAGTACCAATCAGGAAAGCAGTTGCTTCATAATCTCCAGCCCTTTCCTGAATACATCTGCATTCGGCTTCTTCACAATCTTCGTAGCACCTCACTACACGAGCTAAATACCCGATTGATGAAAAAGTTGGATCGATCATCTCTAGTACCATTTTCTGAAGTGTGAATCTATGACCTGCTAAATCTCGGTCCTGTCGCGTCGTGAACAAACAAGCCAGGGGATATTTGTCGGTGTAATGCGTAGTTTTTTCGCACTTTGACAGGGTTTCCTCTTGTTTTCCATCTTTCGCGTGAGAGAAAGTTCAGCGAACTTAGTCGGTCTTGGTAGATCAGGTATTTCATAATCTATGCCATGTGCGTGGCGAGATTTTACATTTTTTGGGGTTGAAAATGTCCTTGTTAGGATATGATGACCAAGCCTGGGTGGAACGCTCCAGATGGGGGCAGACTATGACCGAAAGCAACGGAATGAACACCGATGGGCATGGGGCAACAGTTGCAGCCCGCGGCCGCAGCAAACAGTAGGCGGAGCAAACAAGATAGCAACCTAAACAACTAATCATATTGTATGTGACCATGTTTCTATGTGCGTCCTTCAGATACATGCGGGTGAACTAAACGGCGTTGGGGAGGATATAACTTTTTTGGTCGTTCAGCGGTAGGTCCCACTTGAGTGTCCATTCACAGACTTTCAAAGTTTCCTCCCACATGGCGTCCGAGTCCGACGCACTCCTAACCAGTCCTATATCATCTGCATAAGGTAACGTGAACTGACTAAATTTTCGGCCAATTCATTTGTGCACATCAGGAAGCACGGACGTAAGAGGACTGGACCGTGTGCACACCACTTGACGGAGAAACTTCATTCGGCAGTTCTCCTCTCGCCGTCATTTTGTGCGGTCCCGAAGCTGTATTCATCTGGTTCCACCTGAAAATTGTAGGGGTATTCCAGCTCATCATCACTTTTGGCCTGTGACTGGCAGAATCAAAGGCTTCCCGAAAACCTAGAAAGGAAGCCCCAATCACTTCTCTACCCACCTACTTGGCGGCAGTCTAAGACGTCAGCAGGTTGATAAGACAGGACCTTCTTCATTGAAAGCCAACATTAGAAGCCCTGAAAAGTTCCGTGAACGGAAAGTTTATCAGATTCTCTCCTGCAAAATGGTTCCAAAGGTGTTACTGACGATACTAGTCAGATATGCTGGTCACCAATTTCCGATAAAAGATCGATCATATATTTGAAGATCAGAATCATGGTGGCTGTCTTCTAGCCCTTCATGACCGCCCATGTTTTCAACGTGAGATTGTATATTAGAGCAGAATGTGACATCAATAATTTGGACAAGGTTTTCCGGATGGCCTAGTGGATGTTTTCTGGTCTTGAGGAATCTGTGTTGTTTAACAGGGATGCCGCCTGTTCAGCCACGTGGGCCGCAATATCTTCATCCACCATGGCCGTGCCTATAGAGTTACTGAACTGCTCAGGTACCCCATTAGTGTTGTCTGCGTTGACTGTCAGATCTTTTAATCCCTGTGGTTCCTGTTTTGTCTTGGTGGCGGTAACTCCAGGATTGATTACCACTCCACTATGTAGCAACCTTCGTCGTTCAGTGGTGAGTGGAAGTTCCGCTTGCTTTCTTCGGTACTGGCACTTAAAACGTGCAACCGAATTTCACAACCATGAGGAATGTGTGTGAACTGGTATGGGTCACACACAGATCCTTTCCTCCAAGGACGTTGACAAACCTGCAGCGTGTGCTTGTTTACGACTTATTGTGTTTCAACGGGTGAGGTAGTACACTCTTGCGCAACGCTGTTTTATCTTGACCCCAGTGTTCATCTACCGTGATGCAGGATCTTTTCCATAGACGGAAAGCCTGACTTTTGGAAGTTCTAGTGAATGATGCATCCGAGTCGGTGAAGGTCCATTTTACGAATCAACTGGAATTAAATGACACTATGATCACCGGGTACAGTGGACACAGAAACTATTTGGTGGATGACCAAGAGTTGTTCTACAACCGGCACGGCCAAGGATAGTGTGTCTCTATCTACTGTCTTGAATCCTTTGGTTAATCTCTTGTACTGTCACGTTCCGACTAATGCATGGCAAACTCTCGTTTCATTCCGGCAGCCAGGACGGGTGTGCAGTGCACTGGCGCGCCTTAGTCCAATTCCCGGTCAACCGATCAGGTCCGGCCAGGCCATTGTGTTATTTAAACCGACACGACCCGATCAGACTGTGCGATAGGCTATACAAAGGCCGCATTTTGGAGTCGAACGTAAATAACTGTGTAGGCGGCATTTGCAACTGGTTCCCACACGCGTTACGAGGAACTACTGTCAGTAAAGACGAGCAGGTAAATCATGGGGATTATAAACATTAGACGTCAAGTTGCGATGCAAGATGTTATAGAAGGTCATTGTTATGTACACGTGCATTTAACTGTCAGAATATAAAGATACATTCCAGTGTGGGTCATTGACGGGTGCCATTTCCAGCGTCTTGTTTTCTTTGCTTGTTCGTTCGATCGGTCATGCGCGCCACTGAAACACTTCCGAGGGGAATGTCCACCGCATCAATGAAAGCTTTCACATATGGCATTGCTATCTATGGACACTTTGAAAAGGTATGCGGACATTTTGGGGCCGTACTTTCGAGCACTTGACCTTCACAGGATCTGTCCCGTGTGAGGTCACGTTGACAAACATGGTGTGCCACATAGGATAAACGTTCTTGACGTCAGCGGGTTGCATAGAAACAAAATGTCAGAAAAAGTAGGTGGTCTAAGATTGCTACATGTAGTGTCGCATCATACCTGGTGGTCAGTAACGTCATGATTGGTGAGAAGAAAGCATGCCCACAACACCAACTCGGCTGGGAACCGAAGGACTGAAATCTGAGTTTCCGTCAACGTGGTTTAGAAAGTCTTTTGCTGAGCCAAGTGCCCCTGAGATACCGTTGTAACGCAGCGTGCTGCCGTGGTTCAGGTTTTCTCTTCGTCTGATTTTATGTAACTTTTGTTGTAAACTCAACATAGGAAGAACGCTGTTCCCCAGTGGCCACGCCTTACACGAAGTGGAATTGCGAGTATAACGGATACACAGAGCCAGAAAGTCTGGCTTGCCATGCTGGCTAGGTCACTGGTTAGAATACCCTGACACGTATCCGCAGACCAAAATCTTTCTTGTAGCGTTACAGTGACTCGCGATTTTCAAATCATTAATATTATTCTGGTTTTGTAATAGAGTTCAGTTACTAAAATTGCCCGATTCTGTCAAATCTGGGCTTTTGTTTTAATGCCTCAATACCGTACAAGAATGTGCGCAAACTGTGTTGGCACATGTTGAAGATCAAGGGAGCATTCGTTAACCGATTACACTTTCGTAATTTTTGTTATAGGTGCGCAGACGAGCAACGTTAATTAGCAAACGGGAACAAGACACCCTTCGGAGAGTTGCACTTAAGAAGTCATCAAGTTCTACAAAGCTCGATCGTAACTGACCCGTAAAAAGACTGATAGAGGAAAAAATTCATCCTTTTTCCGTCTTATTACCTACATAAGACACGCGCAATTTTCGTTACCTGCCGTATTGTTGTTCCGGTAGGCCGCTGTTTAAGTGGTCACGGTGCGTCGGTAGTACTTCGCTTATCACGCGTTGATTGTACAATACCGCTTCCACTTCAACATGTCCGTGCATATTGAATATCGTGCATACATATTGAAGCTTTGTGCCTTACAGAACTGTTTGTAAGAATTTGTGGAAACTGTGTAATTGCTTCATTCAGTGAGATCACTGAGAGGCTGTGACAAACTTCTTATTCTTCGGGTCTAATTGAACGGAGTGTGGGGATTTTTCCCTCGACCACAAAACTGGTGTTCAGCCCAGGTTGTAAGTCAAGTCTGACGTTGCGAATGTGATAAAATTGAGGAACTGTTCTGTAACACGCAAGCGCTACTCCTCTTATCCTTGATGAGCACCATTTATCTCTCTAAATCCAATCAATCAAGACATGATCACCTGCGAAGAATTTGACTAGCACACTGTAGTTAGACAATTAATAACTAAAAGTTCAAAGCACTTCCCACTTTCAGAGACTAGCAGATTGGTATGCCCAACACACAAGGTCAGATGTTAACCCATGTTGTATCAATATTGAGTGATCCAACACATTACCACTACAGAAAACGTCGAAGTTTATTTTACGCTTGATCACATCTATTTGTTCCATCCGACTGCTTCTCACTGTTATTAAAAACTAGGTATGAATAAGCGCAAGATGTAATAAAAAATGTCTGTTTGAAACCCATGGAAAAGTTGGTGCATATTAACTCCGGCTTTCTCCAGCAGAGAGTTCAGACGTCGGTCCAGATGCGTTCTTCAGCGTCCTTCCGAATGGCCTGATGCGCTTATCAGATGACGTATTGGTCAATTCACTCACTTAGTTTTCCCGCGAATGGTCAGAATGAACAAGCGCGTATAAGTTAGCTTTTTTCATTGATATCAAGATATAATACCACAGGGACTGACGGTGTATACTGGTAAGCTGGGCTTCAAAATCCGGTCCATTTGGGAAGGCGTACGATGGCACCGCCATAATTTATTGAAAAATTAAATCTACGGAACATGCTTACATTTTTACTACTTGACACCGAAACTAGATCATCCAATAGCACTGTGCTCCACTCACACTGTTCTGTTCTAATCACTCTATCAGTGAAAACCATCGCACTGTGTCGGTTTCAAAATTCGGTCAGACTGCTATTGTTTCTATCGTTTGCATTGTAACACAGTCCGCCGCCATGTGACTGACATCATTTGCGTTTATGGATGTGTAAGCTGCATACATGATTTACTTGCCGTTTAGCTCCTGCTTGCTGAATCCGATTGTGATTTCAACTTTTTGTCGTGGACAGTCCTTCAGAGTGACGCTGTCCCGAGTGCTGCCACTCAGTTGCTTATCACAGCGTGCTCAACTACAAAAACTGGAAGCCGCACGTTGGTGTGGGAACGTGTTAACAATGTGTGCACATACATCAACCTCCGAGATATTCAGCCACGATGAACTATGGCCGTTTATCACTTTATTAACCAATGGTATTACTTGTGAATCAATTTGTGAGTGGTGAATAGTACGCTCTTCTAGAACTTCGGGAGTACCTAGAAAGGTGGGTGAAAGATTCAGGTGGTATTTACGCCAGTGGGATCAGCCGAAAGTTGATAGTGGTTCTAGGGTACTATGAAGTAAGATGACTTTATTCCTGGCGAACTGTCTGGACCTGTTATCAGTACTATATGTGAGAAGCGCATGGTTGAATGCCGAGAAGCACAACATATTTAGGAAATTAACTGTTTTCAGTTTCAATGATTTCGTTCCGACGACACTGGTTGCAGACCAAGATTTCATGTTGTTGAGCTCTTCTGAATTAGAGCACAACCGCACTACTGGTCGCTTGGTGTATGAGTCCCTTCCAACGAAACAAAGCCTGACTGTGGATAAGACCAACTACTCTCGAGGCCTTTTTGAGTATCGTACATCTATTGTTAAACGGTGCTTGGCCAGCATTCGTGGCAAGTTCACCACGACACTAACATCAAAATTATATATGACGTAAGATAAAGCGTGTATTGCCAAGTGATGTAATCTGACTTCCATCACTGGGCAACGGAAAATCTCATGGAACTGTTCGCTCCGATCCGCTTCGAGGCCTTCTTGCATGTGCTACCCAAGAAGACGGTAGCGGACATAAAAGGATCAAAATTAGTTTTCTTATGCTTTTTCCTCGTTTGGTGATTATGGATACCATCTAGAACAAACAGGGACAAGTGTCATCAAAACCTTTCCGATAATTTTCAAGGTGCAATTAAATCAGTTTTTACCTGTAGATGACGTGGGTCATAGCCGACTTGTAAGTTTTACGTCACATTATACGCTGTGGGTTCAAGTAAGGTTTGGAAATAATCGGCCAAAATGACCTCAAATGTATGAGTTATTTGTTGCGCGGTTTGCGCTGAAGCAAGCCTAGGTGAATTATCCATGCACACAGCAAAGTTGTATGTTTTGGTGGCCAAACGAAAATGTCTGGAGAATACAAAGGGATGGATTAAGTAGCCGATGCACCCTCAAAGCTATCCACCCGTTATCATTAGAAACTGTGGATCAAGAGCAGAGGGTCAACAAGGGAACTCGAAATACAGAGAACCTACGGATGTAACCGTCATTAGAATATGGATGTCGACTTGTACGTCAAGAATATCTCTGTCGCCTGTCCATGTTTGCACTTCATTTGGTAGAAAGATATGTGAATGGAAGAGCCCGACGTTTGCAATTCGAAATATCAGCTAAGCACAAGGCCAGCCGTTCTCAAGCAATCACCTTAAACATTGCTAAAGCGCATGCAAAATGATCTCGGCGCTTTGTTGAGAACGGTATGCAAGGCACGTACGAGTGCCACTTTGAGTGTTTTACGTGGCTTTCTCGCCTTTATATAGTTTCAGTGTTTTTAGACATGTGTATCTGTGCAGTAACGCCTCCAGTTTTGTTAACTTTTACTACTTTGCCAATTCGTTCGTTGATGAGCCCATAACTGGTGGCTTTCGTGGTATAAAACTTCCAAGGACATTTAGGACTGCTGCTTTAGCTGCCAACAAAATTGCGCGGTTGCACAAGCCGCACGACAGTGGGTTCCTTTAACAACGTCATGGCTGTCGCCGTCAAACCAGCGGGAAGCAAGAAGATAACGAAGATCTCCTCCGACAAGCTGGTGGAGGTCCATCTGAACCGACTACCCGACTCTCCGCTGAAGAAAGCCGGAGTAATAATCTGCCCCATGTTTTGTAGGTTTCAAATAGCATTTCGTGCCGTCTCTTCATGCGTTCGTTCTCATTGACTTCGCCCCTATGATGCGACAGTTGGGTATAGCAGTAGTGGGTGTTCATCGTAAAGTACTAATAACATTGTTTATGTATATTTCTCGCCGCATGTGTGGGAAGCACGCAGTGTTACGCGAAGTCATTGAAGACAATTAGGGGTGATTAAAAACGACAGATAATTACACAGCAATACAAACGTGAAATATGCTTCCAAAAAGAGCACAGTCAGAGAGACGATGATCGTAGTTCAGGAAACTTTGGCGAACTTAACCGGAAACTTGATAATACACTTGCTCCACAGATTCAGTCCAAAAAATGTGATGTTACATCAATCTGCCTTTTACAAGGCTGTGTATGGGCCGATTTTTTAGATGGTTCAAGGCCACTCCGAGGAGAGGTTCTGTGTAACGCGCAACCGAAACCAGAGCGCGCGCACGGATTGAATTTGAGTTGTGTAACGAGGCGTGCCGCTATCGGCTTGCCTGCATGTTACAATTCCAGGTGCACCTCGAGATGGTTTCGCCATTACGTAACATAACCGGCCTCAGAAAAATACGACAGTAAGTAAGCTTTGGCGAGAAGGGAAGAAAAATTTTAAAATTCGGCGAACGATTGGGCTGACTATTGCGGGACTTCGTCAATTGCTGGAAACCTTCAAAAAGTTGACAGTCTCGCGAACTGTTCCACCGAGAAGAGATTACCGGTTGCACAGATTATCCTTGCATAACGGATGTTTATGAGAGTAAAAAAGAACGCAGTCTCACACGTTAAATGAGAATAGGTGGAGCACTAGCATTCACTGTGACGAATAATGTGGATGCGACATTTTTGGTAGACATTATGCGATGTTTTTATTCCTGCTTTGATTAATGAAGTATATAGCTCTGTCAACTGGTATGGTATTTCGCGATTCGCTTAGGAAGCCAGAATATTGAGTCGACGATCTAGAGGGCCCCACGAAATGTATGTGTACTTAGAATAGGTCACATAACGCCATTCTGTTGGATTCGTTAATAATCGCGAGATTTATATTTTCTAGCAATCTGGGTATTGCGCACGCATAAATAAACACGTGAATGTAGTTATACTGATTTTACAACGGTTTCGTGAACGTGCAATGAACCATGTGCTAGTAATGTGATAGTGATATAACGAACATTTACAAGCATGCTGTTTTCGAGGGTGTAGAGTTCAGACGGGTAATAGCCGGTCAATTACGAGCAACGCAACGAGTGGACGAGAAATATATTGCCGACACGTAAAATCGATGAGCGCGGGAGAAGAGGAAGATGAAACGCTATTACAGCAAAACGTCAAGCGGGCAAGCACCGGAGCAGAAACGTTTGAGTGCGCGGGTCACATGCCGGTAACCATATCAGTTCAAACAAACGTTTAAGCGCATACAAAATGTGAGGAGGAGAAAGATCACGATTGCTAACTCTAACTTCAACGCAGTTAGCAATAATCAAATAGGGTCGCCACAGAACTCCCCCTCTAGAAGAAAACCAGCGTGTTGACTTCGATAATGAAGAGTCTTTCAGTTAACTGGAACCGTTTACTCGAGCATGAATGGTTCAATTTACTCCTGCCACACATCACCATTATCATAATGGACAGCTTCACGCCGAAGCTTAACTGCCGCACATGAAAAAAAGCAAACCCTATATAGAAAGAGAAAATAAAAAGGAGGGAACGGGAAGGGACCTAACTACTGAAAATGACTACGTCTATATTCACACATTCAAAATCAAGGTACCTACACCTTGCAAACAACACCACCAAGCTGCAAGTGAGAGTATGACGTCATCAGCGAGACAGCTTGCTTACGGCTTTCACTGTCCCGCGTCATTAAATGCACTCACTCCACAGACAATTCGGCCGCACAACAACAACATTCACGCCATTGAGCTCGATTAGCCGCCATCTCACCTAGAGTCTCCAACCACCGACTCTGTGA
This sequence comes from Paragonimus westermani, assembly GCA_008508345.1. Lineage (NCBI taxonomy): Eukaryota > Metazoa > Platyhelminthes > Trematoda > Plagiorchiida > Troglotrematidae > Paragonimus > Paragonimus westermani. Next base: position 11,687 of record QNGE01006493.1, read on the forward strand.
GTCGCGAGGGCCCCAGCCCGGTAGACGAACACGACCCACGGTGGCCAACCCCTTCGTGAACGACTTCATTTCCCTAC
>QNGE01006493.1:16001-31313 GCA_008508345.1 Paragonimus westermani
GATGTGGTCGGAGTCGCCTCATGTGTTGGGCTAGCCGCTCGCCGTAATCTGCGAAGTTGATAGGTCCCGTTGCGCGTGGGGCAACCAACTCGCCGGGTAAACGTAAGGAGCACCCATGGACTAACTGGGTGAGGGTGGTATACAGGTCAGCCTTCAGCGTGTTACGGATACCTAACAAGACTAGTGGCAAAACCTCGTGCCATGAGGGGTTGGTGCTAGCGGACAGTGAACTTTTCAACTGCCGATGAAAACGCTCAACCAACCCATTGGCTGCGGGTGATAAGCTGTTGTGCGAATTTTACTACAGCATAGTGCGTTGAGTAATGAAGGTCAAGTCAAAACGTGACCCTCGATTGCTAGTCACCACAGCAGGGCAACCAAACTGAGCGACCCAACGTTCCAAGAATGCTCGTGCGACGGTTTCCAACGAACAATTTGGAATTGATATAGCCTCTGGCCAACGTGTAAACCTGTCTACGCATGTCAGGATGTAAGTATACCCATCCGAGGGTGGCAGGAACCTGACCAAGTCGACGTGCACACGATAGAAACGCCAATTGGAGGCTGCAAACCTTCCCACTGAGGTACGCGTGCGACGATGGATCTTACATCGCTGGCAATGTATGCACGTTTTCGCCCATGTGCGGACGTCGCGATTGAGGTCGCGCCAGACGAAGCGCTGCGTGACCATTTTGACTGTTGAACGTATGCCCGGGTGAGACATGTGTAATGTATTGAAAATTCGGTGGCGGAAGGCCAATAGAATAACCGGACGAGGAATGCCTCGTGAAATGTCACAAGTAATCATACCACCGGGGGACTTCACGGGAACTCTTTCTAAATCAAGGGAACTGGACCGACGGAGTCGTTCTAACTCCGAATCGTTGTCCTGTGGGGTGCGATTGCCACCAGCTCTACTGAGCTCGGTGTAGCATTAATGCGCGAGAGAGCATCGGCGACTGGGTTCGCAATACCTGAAATATGACGAATATCGGTCGTGAACTGAGCGATATAATCCGGGTGTCTGGTTTCTCTGGGGGAATACTATTCGATGTCGAGCGTAATGCGTACGCTGATGGCTTATGGTCTGTGAATACGATAAAGTCCCTGCCTTTAAGAACATATCGAAAATGGCGGATGTCAAGATATACCGCTAACAGCTCCTTCCCAAAAGCACTATACAGCGGCTCATTTGGTTGTAATCGTTTAGAGCAAAAGGCTAGTGGGCACCAGTGAACACCGAGTTGCTGCTGCAGAACCGCCCATACAGCCACGTCTGATGCATCCACGCTTAGTACCAAGGGAGCTTTATTGGCGGTAGCCCTTTTTAAATTAATGAAGGCCATTTTTGCGGCCGTTTGGAATAAGAATGAACGTGTCTTATCTCTGAGTAGGTCGGTGAGCTGTTGCATTAGACAGGCAGAGTTAGGGACGAAACGGCGAGCGATGTGGGCTCCGGGTGGTTCACTGTTGCCTGTACTTTGTCCGGAAAAGATGCGATCCCGCTCGCGGATATACTGTGACCCAGGAAGGCTACGCGGGACGCTCCGAAAGATCATTTACCTAGGTGTATGGTAACCACATGCTGCGACAACCGGGTGAATAATGAACGCAAGTGTACACAATGTTCCTCTTGCGATGAGCTAGTCACCAAGATATCATCTAAGTACGGATAAACACCGTCCAGTCCGCGACACACGTCGTGAATAAAACGTTGGAAAGTCTGAGCGGTGTTGCCCAGACCAAAACTCATGCGTGAGAATTCGAAAAGCCTGAACGGTGTTGTGACTTCTGTCTTTAGGACGTCTTCGGGGGCTACAGGAATCTGGTTGTGAACACGCATTAGGTCGATTTTTGTGAATATCTTTTCCCTCGACAGGTTTGCCGTCAAGTTCCAATTGTGGGGGATTGTATACCGATCGGGAGAGGTCGCGTTTTTCAACGCGGGGTATCTGCAGGTCACTACAATGGTGAGTGAATGTGCAGTATTCAAATTGGGGCCGGAAACGCATTTTGTGGAGCACCAACCTTGCAGCCGGTGAACTGAACTTCTTTGTCACACAGCCTATTGTTCTCTCAGTTTCGCCGCCTGAAAGCATACTTGTCCGGAGAATTTAAGGGAGTTTGATTATCACATTCCTAGATCTCTGGCGAACGTGGCGGTATGGACATTATAACCTGCCAATGAGACAAAACCATTGGGCGATTTAAAAACATAAGTGCCTATGTCCAAGTTGTTTGCTGAGAACGTTATCAGCCATGTTCTGCACTACAGTTGCAATAACGCCGGGTATTGTCGTATATTTTGTGAGCAGAAAGCGATGTTAATGGGCTGGCTGTATTCGTAAACGACTTTGATGTCGTCAGCAAACAGAAAGGGATTGTCATGTTTAATGACATCTTACACGTCATTTTATACACCAGGAGAGGCAACGATCCTAAAACGCTACCCTGAATTACCCAACTGGCTACTGGTTTCGGTATTGAGCAGTGCTCTCCCATTTTGACTGTTTGGGTACGGCCTTCGAGATATGACAAAAGCCAGGTATACGAGGGAACTTGTATGATTGGAGATGCTAGTTCGATCAGGAGGCGCCTACAAAACACAATCAAAATCCCTTTGCATGTATAAGAATACGGTAATTACCGCATATCGATTTATGTTTTAAAATTCCAGCTGACACGCCATACAAGACCGCTTGTCAGGGAAAATGTGCTGTGAAAGCTTGATAACGTTTCGTGATTTCGAGAACTCAAATATTTGCACCTTTATTATCCTTTCAAACGGTCTCTAGCAGATTGATGTGTGGTTGATAGGAGGACAGTTACTAACGTACTGCCTCAGACCACTTTTGCGACAAAACGTACTGCTAGACTTTTTCTTGTGAGGGGAAAAGTTGCTGGATAAAAGTAATATGATGAAAAAATTAGGCAAAAGGATGGGTATATTCCTGCCTACTTGCTTACTGACCGTTGGTGGGATAACATCTGATCCAGGATGATTCTTTAGAGTGTAGTGGTAACCAACTGTGAGCGAACATTTCGAACGGCAATAAAGACATTGCTCAGAACACTATCTGTTTTCGACGGAGTATTAACAAATAATAAGTTGCGCTCTACGCTAAAGGAAGCGACAAAATGTGAGTTGGAGATTTTAGATATTGCCTGACTTCATTCTTAGTGCAGGATTAGCGCATGAAGAGATCGTGTTCGCCCAGATATAGGGTATTCTTCGACGCTGTTTGTCGTGTCTACCATGTTCCTAGTTTTTGATCGTAGGGCACGTTGAGATGGTTTAATCATTTATTGTTTGAATGACGTTTATTGACAAGATATTCTGTAAATTGAATAGCTCTCAAGAAATGGATAGTGAAGCTTCCAGGCAGCACGATCGTCTTTTGAGTCCCCAGTTTCACTGCGGTTCTCTGATTGACCTCTGAGAGTTTTCTAATGAAACACCTTCGCAGCATTCAGGTAACGGTTACGAAATGTGTTGCGTGCATCCTTATTAAGCGATTCAAATAACTATCGCACAATCCCTGTTCGTCTATGGGACTCAGCCATATTAAACGAAAACCTATCCTAACACCCCATGTAGCACATGGCCCACCGCGACTGAACGGTTTCCTGCGGGTTTCGGTGGGCCATGAGAAAAATCATCGAAACAAGCATGTCATGAAATAATTCTTTCGAACGTAAATGTCAATGAACATCACCTCGAAATCTGCATTCATCTTTTCAGCAAAAAGTGACATCTGTTTAAATTACATCGTAAAGTCAGACATCTTTATTCACTAATTTTCGGAGCTCGCTGAGGTAAGGTTTGTGGTCGTTGGACGGTTATGCTGTTCTATGAAAGTACATGAGAAGTTAGCCGCTGTTCTTCATTCTCATATGTCATTCACGGAGAGTGCTTTCTGGAGCTCAATTAATTATCGTTCTATGTAACCTGAAAACGGAGTGGTTGCATTTCAAAAATTTCCATGGAAGTATTATGGTTCATGTTCGAATATTGCACAAATTTATGAGGTTATATTAAGTTTACCCAGTGTGAACAGGCAAATGTCCGTAGTATTATTGCAATGCCCAGAAGGAATACTGTAAGAATGTTGTGCTTCATGTTTGCTTTATCTACATCATTTGCGGAGATATGGAATTTCAAAAATTCCCGTAAAACTGGTGTTAATATTGCTTAATTCCGTTCACTACACATTACACATGCATTCCTCTGCAGGTTTCCCTAGTGTGCATCGAAGTGTGGCGCAGTCGCTGCAACGTCGAGGGCGAGATTTCCTGAACACCTGCATAACGAACTGTATGTTTCCGATGAACTTGTGTAAACTATCCAATAAGCTTTCCATGTTTACGGATATTTTGCAATATTCTTCATGGGCGGCGGCAGTAAGCCTGGAGCGCGTAACAAAAGGAAGGGAAATCCGTTTTTTGAACAATAGAATTCTGCGGACCGTGTTTAAAGCTTCGCTGGCGAATTTCCCCCCTGGCCCGCCGTGTCCCGTGCAGGGCCCATGCGGAGCCCTGGTCGCACTGCCCGTCTTTGGTCCGCCTCTGGCCTGCGATGGCCCGCGAGGGGCCCGTGCGGGCCCCACAACGTTTTGCTACTTGGGACGTTGCAACAACGTATCTTTTGCTATCGTCAGCCATCACGCATAACCCAGCGCGCTTCTCATATATGTGTTGAGAAATATGCATTATTAATTATATACGATATAAATGTGATAGTGAACGCGTCTTATTGGACAAAACGTGTGCCATGAGGATATTCCTAGCACACTTGGCAGCATTGTGGAACATCACTACGTCGGCTCGTCGTTCATCATGTAACCGGCTAGTTTTTTGTCATTAATCAAGTCCTCTAGATCCATCGTTATATCCCTCCTATCACATGCACATGCAAAACACTGGGATGTGTCTTTTTCATGATGGACCCCTTATTGGAAAACTGACTGCTGGTTACTATTTTACAAACCATCAGTGGGTGGAAACAATGCCGGAGGGGTAAGTTATATACGATCGTTAACTCTTTCTCAACTGATGGTTTTTGACCACAGCAGTTGTTGGTAATGCCATCATATCATTGCGAGTGCATCCACTCGTCGATGTACCGCCAAAAACTCGTGAGATTTGTAACCCGGGTGACTATTTCTCAGGGAAAGTTCAACATAAGAGATGCAAATATACTTTTGCATCTTCCATTTTTATATTGGTCTACCAAATCTCATCCGCTGCCTGCATGGAAATCCCACCGACAGCAGCGGGGTTGTTGGTGAGTCAGTAGTTACCTGTCGGAATCTTAACGCATTCGATTTCAACTTCAAAGCATTCCCCACGCACTCTGACATTTTGTAAAACAAGGATTTCTACCCTAGCCGGTGAAGATGGTTGATAGTTTTAAGCTGGTCTCATTCTTCGTTTCTCTTGGGTCTTTGACAGTTTTGTCTGCAAAATATATACCAGTGTGAGTTGTTGACGGATTCATGATGGTGGAGTTACTCACTATCGCTGCTTAGTGGTACCAACTATGTAGCTGGAAGCAATGGAGTTTGGAAGATTGGGTGGGTTTTTCAGTGAATCAAGGGCCCAAAATTCTGGCAGGTGGTTGTGCAGGACATATTCTTCAGCTGTAGTGACAGTGGAGAATATTCAGTGTGGACTGTACGCCTTTGTTTTGTACTTCTACTGAACTTCACAAGTGAAGTCTGAACGGGCGACATTTTGTATACTAATGTCAGTCAATGTGAATTCATCATGCCTATGGTGTCCGACCATGGTGTCTGGTAAGCGATCTACAATTCGTTTGTCTGTATGCCAAACTCGAGTTATTTTCAGAATTTGGTGAAAATCAACAGGTTACCTGCTACACGATGTATTTTCACTTTGTAGGGGTTTAGGCCGCTGGAGCCTGCCGTACCACACCATCTTTCGGGTCTTTGTCAGTAAACCGGAAGGGACACTCAGAGATTGCTCACGGAAAGGTTGTATGTTCCAGCGTTCTACTGAAGGTGTATTTTGAAAGTCGCAACCGAATATTCGGAGGAGACCTGAAGGACGTTAGAAGTAAGAAATGTTTGCAACCACGACTGGCCATTTGTGCCAGTTATGATGAGAAGAATACAACTCATATACACAACGTTGTTATTACTGTATCACAGGATCATTGTCCAAGTTTTTATAGTTTGCAGCCTAAGAAACAAACTAACCTTTACGGACCAAATATAACTTCACTGTTGAAGAAAAAATCAAGTTTAGCGGATCAGTTAGACTCGAAATATAGGAAAAATGATATTTTTCCAATTTTATGAAACTGAGTTTCACCACATTGCTTCAGTGCTCTCACTGACTGAGGCAACCACAAGATTTTGATAAATGTCACTCGATTTTCATGCAGCTAAATTCGCGTACACCCGTTCTTTACGTCTTTAGGAATTGAGGGCGAAAAACTTTTAATCAACGGACTAGAATACTTTCACTAAGTGAAACACCACAAGATTAAGAAAACTATGGTAAGATGCTACAAAACGACTTTTGGCGTGTAGATTGTAGAGACATTATTAGTTTTCCACGTATTCCAACTATTTTTCTATTTATTTCACTCATTGACACTATTGACACTGTTTGGTCGCATGTCTGGATTTTATAATATGTGAAATGCAGGCCAGCCGACTCTACTCTGGATGCCCGTGACTTCGCGGACCAACATTCGGGCAACGTGGACGCACCAGGGGACAGCGTTCTTCCGAAGTAGGGGTTCGAACAACAGTCCTGGAAAGAGGAAAAATAAAAACAAGCATGAGCCGAAGGCCCACTAAGCCATGCACACGACATACACAAACGATAGCTGAAACGACACCGACAACAAAGCAGCACGCCCCGTTATACAACTCAAATTCAATCCGTGCGCGCTCACTGGTTTTGGTTGCGCGTTACATCATAGGGTCGACCGCCCAAGGTCACACTTGCACTTGCACCTTCCGGACGCTAGCTACTGGTCTGTTGCGCTTTGCTTCTGTTGTGTTTTGCTTACAGCTCGCTTTCCCGGTCTCTTTCCAATAAACGTCGTTGTCCTGTAATCAGTTTTTCTGATTTAATTATTGTGGAGAATAAGCACGATTCTAAACAGAAACGTACCACTCCTATACATTTTGGTAAGTCCGATTATTAATCCATTTTTTCAGCAATTTCTTTTCCGGTTCACTGCAGCAAATTATTTTAACCCGAAACCTCTTAATTCCGATGAACCGTTCTGAATTTTGGGAGTTTACCTAATTTTACTCGTTCATATATATATATACGTAAATTTTCGTTGATCCTTTTAGTATATATATACATTAAGTTTTGCCTTATTTTTGCAATGGACTCTGAACAGAAGCCGACAGTCGGAGCAGTCACAATTACTGGTCCACAGTTACTAGATATGGAACCCGCTTTGTGGTTTATGTACTTAGAGGCGGAGTTCTACAATCAGCGCGTTACGACAGATCAAGCTAAATTTAGCCAACTCTTGACCAGACTTCCCAGGAATGTCACGATGCAAGTGCGTGACCTCCTGCTGAATTGACCCGTCGAACATAGATATGAAGCCCTTAAGGAAGCCGTCATCAAACGGGTCACGCCTTCTGATAGATCTCGACTACAACAGCTCTTTAGGGATCTGCAACTGGGAGATAAGCGACCGTCTGATTTGTTGCTTCAAATGCAACAGTTGCTGGGCCCCTCATCCATGGATGAGACACTCCTCAAGGAGTTGTGGACGCAACGCCTTCCGGTTAACACGCAGGCTATTCTCACAGCAGCCAAGTCCCCGTCCTTGTTGGACGCAGCACAACTCGCTGATGAGATTCAGGATCGTTTTTGCACTGTCTCCCCTGTCTCCATTACAGCAGTGGCGAATCGTACGGAAAAGGGTCCCGAGACCCCAAACTTTTCACCTCCACAGCTTTCATCTCGTCCGCCACCCGATGATTGGCGCACGGTTTGGGCGGAGATAGCAGCTCTTCGGCGAGATTTCGCCCGCCTCAAGACACGATCCCCTTCGCGTCGACGTCGGAGTAAGTCTCCGCGTAAATCTCAGGCATTTGGCGAATTGTGCTGGTACCACAACAAGTTCGGCAACCGGGCGAAGCGTTGTGTCGCCCCTTGTAAATACTTCAACCAGGGAAACTCCCAAGCCGGCCCGTAATGGCGACAAACGCGGCCGGCACCCTCCCTAACAGTCGCCTCTTTCACATTAAGGATTCAAGCACGGGAATCACGTTCCTGGTTGATACCGGGGCGGAAGTCAGCGTGATTCCTCCAAGATCCGGCGAGGCGACCCCCTCTTCTCTACCGATGCTTCGTGCTGCTAACGGCACACCCATTCCCACCTATGGTCAACGCTCACTCACGCTTGACCTAGGCCTCCGGCGAACATTTCGCTGGGTTTTCACAGTTGCAGCCGTACCTTTCGCTATTTTGGGAATTGATTTTCTTCAGCATTTCGACCTCGTGGTCGATACGCGAAGACGGAAACTGGTCGATTCCCGTACAAAAATTAGCATCAGCGGCACCCAGGCATACTCAGAGGCCATCAGTCCTCTTATTCTTCAGCCTGAAATCCCTCAGCCTTACGCATCCTTATTCTTAGATTTCCCACAGCTCGTTCGATCCGCGAACGAACCTCTTCCAGTCACCTCAACTTGCACTCATCACATTAGAACTAAAGGACCACCAGTCTCCTGTAGACCAAGACGTCTGGCCCCGGACAAACTTAAAATAGCTAGGGCGGAGTTTGAACACATGCTCGAACTAGGAATAATCCGCCCTTCTAAAAGTCCATGGGCTTCCCCACTCCATATGGTTCCCAAGAAGTCAGGTGATTGGCGCCCTTGTGGCGATTACCGTGGCCTCAACAAGGTCACAATCCCTGATAGGTATCCTATCCCGCACATCCAGGATCTGACAGCCTGTCTTTCTGGTAAAACTTTGTTCAGTAAGATTGATCTGGTCCGCGCTTACCACCAGATCCCAGTAGAGGAGGCGGATATCCCCAAAACGGCCGTCATCACGCCTTTTGGCCTATTCGAATTCCTTCGAATGCCATTTGGCCTTACAAACGCTGCACAAACCTTCCAGCGTTTTATCCACGAAGTATGCAGAGGCCTGGATTTCGTCTACCCCTACTTAGACGACATATTGGTGGCCAGTTCTTCCGAAGAAGAACATGTGCAACATCTACGTTCCTTGTTTGCCAGGTTAGCCCAACACGGGGTAACCGTCAATCCAGCTAAGTGCGAACTTGGAAAGGATAGCATAGAATTTTTAGGCCACATTATTTCACCTTCTGGCATCCAAGTTCTACCAGCAAAGGTAGGTGCTGTCAATGATTTTCCTGAGCCTACATCTTTTAGACAGCTTCGTCGTTTTACCGGTTTAGTTAATTACTACCGGCGTTTTATCCCTCATTGTGCGCAACTTCTGCAACCCCTCACGGACCTACTCCGAGGCGGTACACGTAAATTCAATTTTACGGACGCAGCACGCACTGCTTTTGTAGAGCTTAAAAAAGCTCTATCCAATGTTGCTCTTTTAGCCCACCCAAACCCTCAAGCCCCGCTTTCGCTTTTTACTGATGCTTCAAGTGTAGCTGTCGGTGCCGTATTGCAACAGTTTGTTGATGACAAGTGGCAACCCTTAGGTTTCTTCTCCAAACGTTTGTTACCAGCCGAATCCCGGTATAGCACGTTTGGAAGAGAACTACTCGCTATATACCTGGGTATACGCCATTTCCGTCATGCATTGGAAGGTCGCCTCTTCACTGTGTTTACTGATCACAAGCCCTTGGTGTATGCACTGGGATCTTCATCAGACAGGTACTCCCCCAGGGAGATCAGACACCTGGACTATGTTTCGCAGTTTACCTGCGACATACGGCATGTTTCAGGTGCCCTCAACCCTGTCGCCGACGCTCTCTCACGCGTCCACGCCACCCTAGTCACACCGGCTTCCGTTGACCTTAGCGACCTAGCTGCAGCCCAGGCGCGAGAGCCTGATTTTCAAGCTTCCTTGCAACGCTACTCCTTAAAGCTGCGCACCATTCCGCTGCCTAATGCAGATGGAACTATTCTTTGCGATATGACTACAGGTATTCCAAGACCTGTAGTGCCACTAGCATACAGGCGTGCTATCTTCAACCAGCTTCATAATCTCTCGCACCCTGGTATTCGAGCTACAGTTAAGCTAGTAACGGATCGGTTTGTTTGGCCTAAAGTCAGCTCGGACGTTCGTAGTTGGGCACGCGCTTGCCTGCAATGCCAACGTTCCAAGGTGCATAAGCACACACGAAGCCCAATTTCTTCATTCGGTCTCCCAGATGCCAGGTTTTCGCACATTCACTTGGATTTAGTTGGACCCCTGCCACCTTCACGTGGCTACGTCTACATCCTAACCTGTGTTGACCGATTTTCAAGATGGCCGGATGCCATCCCACTTAGGAATTGCTCCTCCGAGGCTGTCGTGAACGCCTTCTTGGAACGTTGGGTGGCCAATTACGGATGCCCTACAACCATTACGACGGACCGCGGTTCGCATTTCGAATGCTCAACATTCGAAGCTATGACGAACTTTCTTGGATGCCGGCACATTCGCACCACGGCATACCATCCGTCCTCGAATGGTTTAGTGGAACGTTTCCATAGGCAGCTTAAAGCTTCACTTTGTGCCACCACTAGTCAGGTATGGAGCGAAGTACTCCCTTTAGTACTTTTAGGTATCAGAAACACGCTGAAGGCCGACCTCCAAAGCACACCAGCAGAACTTCTTTATGGCTGTACGCTGCGTTTGCCCGGTGAATTTGTTTCACCCCCTCCTCCAACTTCTTCCCTTCCTTCGAACTTTGCTTCGACACTGTCGCAATACATGCGACAAATTCAGCCCACACCTCCTCGTGAACAGAACAGGCCAGTGCACATGCACAAGGATTTGGCCACTTGTTCACATGTACTCGTCCGTTGCGACGAAGTACGCAAGCCACTGCAGCCTCCTTACTCGGGCCCCTTCAAGGTGCTTCGGCGAACACCCAAGCACTTCACAATCGATCGTAATGGTCGTTGCGACACCGTCTCCATCGATCGCCTTAAGGTCGCGTATGTAGATGACGATATCACCCGAGTCCTTTCGCAGCCATCCGTGGCAACGCCCACCCCCACACCGCCCTCTTCACCAGTTGCCTCCACGCCACCTGCTCCACGTCAAACGCGATCAGGACGTCACGTCCACTTCCCAGCCCGTTTTGTAGACATTGTTTATTATACATAGTATTTTTTTCCCTCCAGTAACCTTCTCATTTCAGAGATAAAGAAGCAAAAAAAATCGCAAAACAAAAAACGACAAAAAAACATTTTGTAAACCAATACTTGACGTGCAGCAAACACTAGAAGGTTACATGGTGAGCCTGTACATAATTTTTGCTCGCCAGATACTTATTTTCTTTCTATATTACAGGTGACGCGCAGAGCACGGTGGGGGGAGAGCACACTCCCGTCTGTCGTTGCAGCAGTGGGGAAAGCCTACCTCCCATCTTTTTCTCCTCGAGTTTTGGTGGGTTGGGTAGCCCGCTCCGACAGCACCACCTTAGGGACGCATGGACAATTCCGGATATTGCAAGCAGACCGACCCCTCTTCACCGTTACCAACCATCTTCAACGTGGCATACGTAGCTGTTCTTTAATACGTTGGTCCCCCAATCAACCCGCGGTAACTTCGATGTCATTAGCTCCATTTTCTTTTGCTTTTGTCGAAGGCCTTCAAGTGTGAAGCCTTCTAGGGGGGGACGTCTGTAGAGACATTCTTGGTTTGCCACGTATTCCAACTATTTTGCTGTTTATTTTGACCGTTGACACTATTGATATTGTTTGGTTGCATGTCTGGATTTTCTCGTAGGTTCGACCGCCCAAGGTCACAATTGCAATTACACTTGCACCTTCCGGACGCTAGCTACTGGTCTGTTGCGCTTTGCTTCTGTTGTGTTTTGCTTACAGCTCGCTTTCCCGGTCTCTTTGCAATAAACGTCGTTGTCCTATAATCAGTTTTTCTGATTTAATTATTGTGGAGAATAGGCACGATTCTAGACAGAAACGTATCAGTCCTCTACAAGATACAATATAGGATTTCTGGATTTAAGAGAATCAACCCGTTTGAAAAGGACGGAGTCTGAACGATTAATCAAACCGTTCCAAGGAAGGCCGCATTCTGAGCTAACTGGAGAAACTTCTTCCTATTGGAGGTAACCGTTAAGGTGAACCGCATTCTGCTTGGCGTTTACCCAGAAGTTCGAGTTGGATTGGGTCATCTGGTTGGAACTATGTGTTACGTCTAACTTCCATCAAAGCCTTATTTTTGAGAGCTGTTTTTATCTGTGCGATTGGGTATTACCTTCTCCACCTTCCTGTGATACGAAGTACCCAAGTTCTTGCTTTTTGTGTTCGTCGGTAATCAATTGAATCCACCGATCAGCTCTTCAGTTCACAGGAGAACCGATCGCGATATACCTAAGCTTCAGCCGGAGTAGAACGAGTGAAGGTTGCAACATGCACAGACACGCCGAACGCTTTTGAACTTATGGTTCCAAGTCACTGTCTGGGCAATAAATGTCACTTTTGAACAACGTTATCATAACCGATCAGAAGCATGTTGACTCCATCGGGCGATCTGGCGAAACGGTTGACAAACCAGGAGTTCACATCAAATCCATCGACGCCATTGCTTAGCATTGAAGTTGTATTACTGTGCTCGCAGTTTGGCTCCGTAGCTAGCCCGGTGCAACACCTATCTCCTCTGGGCACACTACTTCTGCAGCTGGTTTGTATGCAAACGAAACCAAGAAGACTGCAGTTGGATCCCTCCCATTATATATCCTCTTAGCTACAACTGTTTAATACGACTGCCTAGCAAGATGGTAAAGGTAAGTGAAACTTCTTGTATTAGTAAAAGCTCAGAGGTTCGACAAGGAATATAAATTCTGTGAGCTATGTTCGGACGAAATTTCTATGTCCAGTAGGCAACCGCTTACAAGGGTTACGAGGGGAGAATTGTTGCAATATACATGATAAGCGGAACACATCGAGTGCAGCAAACTTGCAAGGGAAACCCTTGCGTCAAATGCGAGTCGGCGTTTTGTCTCGAATCTGCCATGCCGTTATCGATGCTATTTTGAACCACGGTGGACTGGATGATGAACCAACAGATGCATTTACTTCTAGTCTAAGCAGAGGACAGTTTGCTACTGTTCCACACAGATGCCTCCAAGGGGATTTAAGTAGACGCTTCAGCGGGAAGTATAACAGTAAGGAGTGATGACCGAAGAGTTAATAAGTCTTAAATGAAAAATCAAAGACCCACTAGAGGATAATTTAAGGAGAAAATATCTCCCAAAGAAAGAATGTAGGTTCTAGAAAAGTGAACCAGTCAGAAGATGCCGTCAGTGGCGAAACGGACCCATGGATTTATGAGAGAAAGTGAACGAGCAAGTTATGGTTTTTAAAAGATTACTGGCTGACAAAGGCGCCCTAGCACAAGTGGTGTGGTGGCTGAGGAAGGTTATTAAGTTGGTCAATGGGGAAAATAACAGAGTAATGGTTAAAGCATGAAAAACTCCACCACGGGACAGTCAAGAGATGAATTGCGCAATGCTGGGCCACATAGCCAAAACCACGAGAATGGCAGCGCGATCTGACCAATCATGGTTTATAAGGATGAAGTGCTGTTTAGAGCGTACAACGATGTTCCACCAAAGCTGATAAACAGATCGGGAATAACACAACGTTGCGAGCAAGTTGTAATACTCTACGTTTCAACCACCTCGGGCGGCCTTCCACAGTAGTGGGGCCTTCGAGCTAATCCATTCAGATTTGAATCCGTATTCTTTGAAGTCTTGCCACCGTACAGATGAGCTCAGCCCTGCTGATACAATCCTCACCCAAACTAATCATCCGCTTACATCAACTTCCGGTGCAGCTAGTAATAGTTTATTTAAAGACCATCCACTTATAGTAGAGGTCCAACATAGTCGATTCCTACTTTTATAAACGTTTAGTCGAATTCAGTCGATTTTTCGGTTAGTTCATGCTATGGAATCCATTAGCGAGCAGTAATGGAAGTAGCACTGAAGGTGGCCAAGTGCAAATGATCGCTGGAAGCGTACCCAAAGTGCCCTTGAGGCACGTACAAGCCTAGACCTTGACTGGAAGTTCAGCAAGCGTCGTAGACTGGAAGATGATTATGGGGGTCAGCTTCATTCATCCAAACCCTCTTCCACTACTCGTCTGCAAAAAGCGTACTAACCTCGATACGCCTGTCATCTTTGCCAATCCTGCCTTCATTTTCGGAGCACGCAAAGGAGACTATTTTCTGTCCTAATTCAGAGAGTGAGATTGCTTTCCACATTACTGCATCATCCCCTTCGGCTCTGTGATTCCAGTCAGCGAGGTGAGGAATTCACAAATACTACTGATTCACACTTCCCTTAAAATTCCTTCGAGTGATTCATTAACCGCTGCACATTTAACAGTCTAGCCTGTCGAATGAAGATTAAACAAAGAGAGGAAAATGCTTAAAAAACCCTAACGGCGTTAATCCCGGACGTCTAACGATTCTAAGATCGCTTATTCTACTCACAAAGTTTGTCGATAGGCTGGATCCAGAATAAGCGTATCTGTGAGTGAGCAGTGCCCATAAATTCTGAGCCCGTGGGCAAATTCGGATCCAAAAGAGAAAACCGTCGTATTGGCGAGTTTCTTGTTAATAGGGTGGTAAGGTGCATTAAAATCCATATAAACTGGGTGGAAGAATACGATAACAAATCTCGACGTTGAATACACCAAATATGCAATTTCCAAGACCAACGGTTCACGTGAATATGATCATATGCCACACTCTGGCAATAGTGGAGTGGTCAAGCGTAAAAATCAAACCAACGTACATAAAAAAAGCCCCACGATGGACAGTAAGAAAGACAAACTATGCGATGAACGGCTTCCACGAGTAAACCATCCCTAGGTTTAGTAACGCGTCAAGAATAACGTTCGTGGGGGAGAAGAATCGACTCGCGCGTAACTTGAAGTGTCGTGTCAGTCCCTGCAAGAAAGGTTCGCGAACACTATTTAGAGGATTCCCAATGCAGGAAGAAGGATGGACGAGAGGGGAATAAATAAAGACAAGGGACTTGATCACTGACCTCCTATGAAGCACATGACAATCATCAAACGCTCAAAGCAAACAACTGCTTCAGTGGACCATGTCCATCAGATGGAAAGTTACATG
>QNGE01006494.1:11653-24009 GCA_008508345.1 Paragonimus westermani
GTGAATATGCCCGGTTTAGTCATGAGAAGAAATGCGTAGCAAACAAGCTCGTTTTCGGTGTTTCATCATCAGGCTAAATACAACACATTTATATGGGTTAGATGGGGGTGGTAGATAACATATCACTAGAGCGGAAGATGTCAGTCAACAGTTTTTTTGTCTGGTTTAAGTCAAGAGACTTAGTTAGTCGGGATTCAAACGACGTGGTTGATAGAAAATTGGAAGACCGCGTGATGTGATATGACGTTCTACATTGTGAGTAACGGTCTGGGCATGTGAACATGACCGAGTAAACGAAGGAAACTCCTTCGGCAGTGCAGCGAAAGACGACGTTGGCGAAGGAGCTGCTTGGATGCCGATTGATACAGTCGCCGACTTAACGCCGTTTATTTTGCAGGCAGTAGTGTTGTCGATCAGCCTACGCCTATTGACATCTACGGAAAGAATAAAACGTGACAGGAAGTCGGTACCGGCGAGTGGCGTCCAAACATCGGCAGGCAGAAACACCCATTGAGGACGTCGCCGAAGACCGAGGTCGGCGGTGAGTAAACGTTTTCCGGAGGTTTTGATGCGACTTTGATTCGCGGCCGGTAATGTGTATTGGCCGGGCTGAAGTCGTTCATTTGGTTGTAGTGAAATAACGCCGGCCCCGGTATACATGAGGGACCACAAACCAGTCGATTGATCTCCGATATGACACGGGCGACTTGTATCTGCCTGGCCAATGACAGTCGTTGCCGTTACTGGCTGTTCTCCAGGTTCGACGGTGATACGTGGTGAGTTCGGAAGATGCATGTCTGAGTGTATTTCTCTGCTTTGTGCAGGAAGTTTTGGTGGCACTGACATCACCTTGATGGACCACCAGGGCCAGATCGTGCGGGGCATTCGGATGAGTGCTTCTTCGACTCGTTGATTTGCCTAGCCATACACTCCATACGGCGGCATATCTTCTCTATCAAAAGGTTTAAACCACCATCAGTTGCTAAGGCTGAAAAGAACGACGTGAGAACTGTTGCAGTTGCGACACACACCGGATATGAAGGAAGAGTTTCCGACATATTGTCCGTAAAGACTGCCAATTTGTCGATTGAACTGTATCCATCCATGGCGACCAAACTGTGCAGTACCGCAGATGGAAACTTTTCCACCCATAACTGCTTTAGGATGGCGCCATCAAGCATTCGCGTGACCAGAAAGCTTCTTATATAACGTAACAATTGAAATGAGAAACTATCATCTAGCTCGGCTGGGTTGAACAAGTCGTGTAACAGCATGGTCTCTGACTTTCCAGTTCGCTTTATGATGGCGTCATTTATAACATTACACAAGAACTCGAATGGAATCTATTTCAACAGATATTCTGCTTGCCCTGCGACATCAAAATCTTATTTTCTCTGATGTCATCCGCCTTTTGATAGAGACGGCCTCAATCCGACTTTACCATAGCCGGGAGTTTCGAGCGCTGTATTCGGGCAATCTTGAAGCGAAACTGTGTTCGCTCTTAATGTCAGTGTGCAGAGTGTCAAGCATTTTTAATAAAAACCATGAGATGGATGAAGCACTGTTTGAAAAACATAGTCGGGCTCACCAATTTTGTAGTGGCCTAATTACTTAAATGAAAAGAATGACCAAACATCTGGTAACACTAAAAGAAGCTGGAACGGTCACGAATATGCACAAAAGGTATACGAGTGAGTAAAAAGAAGACGTATCCAAAAATGGGAATGACTCACTGACGGGTCAAAATCCGTGGAATCAGATAGTTCACAGACCGGGAGAAAGACAGCGCCAAGAAGTAGGTTCGTTCGAGGTCGACAGGTCTGCAAACACGAGGAGCTGTGTAAACGCTCCGCCGTGCGAGTACGTCATCAGCAGAGATGGATGAAGCACTGTTTGAAAAACATAGTCGGGCTCACCAATTTTGTAGTGGCCTAATTACTTAAATGAAAAGAATGACCAAACATCTGGTAACACTAAAAGAAGCTGGAACGGTCACGAATATGCACAAAAGGTATACGAGTGAGTAAAATGAAGACGTATCCAAAAATGGGAATGACTCACTGACGGGTCAAAATCCGTGGAATCAGATAGTTCACAGACCGGGAGAAAGACAGCGCCAAGAAGTAGGTTCGTTCGAGGTCGACAGGTCTGCAAACACGAGGAGCTGTGTAAACGCTCCGCCGTGCGAGTACGTCATCAGCTCAAATATCCACGCGGACAAAATATACAGAGAGGGCGCGCGGTACCTCCCGTTTTTATTGATCCAGACAACCAAATTTGAAAACTTGGCGTTGATGACCTCAAACAAGTGTACAGGTCAAGTTAACGAAACGGCATATAAAAGGATACATGAGAGAGTTGCAAAATATAATTAGGAACTGTAGGCACTAAACTCTCTGCCAGGCCTTCTGTTGTTCGGAGGTTTGGATGGACGGTGGACGAAGCAAATTTTCATCACAACCATCCCGCCTTTCAGAAGTCTCTTTATCCACGTATGCCAATCTTGCTGAACTTCTAGGGTCATCGAGCTCTCCCGATAAGGAATATTCTGGCACCTTCACTGGTACGGTTTCAATGATTCGGAAGTGAATTTCGTCAGTGTCTCCGGTAAATCGAGGCATCGTTTAGTTCAGTAATTTCTATCGTTGTGCTGCCTAGCTGGCAAGTCGCAAATCGTTTTAACGAAAATTCATAACATCCCTTGGATCTGCCAACTGAAGTGATGCCACCAGGTACCTTGTTTAAATAGCACTGCCGTGCTCCCCTTTGTTTGTAATGAGCCGTGTCGCTGTACTGAAGCAGAAGGTTATCGTGATGCATACCTAATTTAGCGAAGGTTTTGGAATTTGCGGACCTGACGACACTTTTGAGCGTTTTCACCAGAGTTTCTGAGACCCCGTTTGTAAACGAATGCCAAGCTGCCGTTTGCGAGTGGCTACACCCTAAGCCGTTAGGCTACTTTTTCAGTTCATCGGAACATAATTTTGATCCGCGCGGATTTCCACCTCCACTGAAACATTTACGAAATCCTCGCATGTTAAACGACATACAGGGGAAAGCTGCAGTGGATAATTCTGGTCACCGCGAGCACGAACTAATCAATAACAGGGTGTAATATTTGTCAAGAAGTGGTCCGCACTAGTCTGGATAAACCCGGTCCCGTGACAGATAACTGTCCGTTCGGGGAGTCCAATTCTTCCCCCTCATCTTCATTTTGTGGAGGTAGGAGTGGCAATTTGTTGAATTGATCTTGATGTCCGAATTCACCTCTGACAACTAACCTATCTGTCGAGCCGATGGGTTCATTTTCTCCACGTCCAAGTGACCTTTGTACAAGTCCTCTGATACCGTCTTTCGTGACGGTGGTGAGACGGCCAACTGATGTCCCCGACACAGCACATCGTCAGGGTGCATTGGTGAACTCTCTCGTTTCTGCAACAATAACCCCGAAAATTTCCTCGCAATAATTGACGACCAACCTTTGGTTGTTGCAGCAATTACCGTGCTGTAATAGTATTTAGTTGCCCTCATCAAGTCACCTCGGTTTGTTGAAATAAGTGGCGAGGAAGACAGACAAGCTTCAGTAGCTGAAAAAGTGTAATAACTTATCATAAATCTGCTTGAGGAACCTGTTTACCAGGGCGGTGAACGATTTAGTGCTTATGTGCTGCTGGGGCTAGTCTCAATAGTTGTATCATTGCAGCCGATGATTTGGTAGCTGATTCGTGGGGAGGAAACAAACTATTATAGAGTTTGATGATCTGCAACAATTTTGATTTTAACACAAAACAAATATTTATACAGCCTGCTGACAACCCAGTAGGCTGCTAACGCCTCCTTTATTGTCTGTGAATATCCTCGCTCTGTCTTATTCAACAAACTTGATATGCAAATGATCGAATATTCCTCATGTTCTAGCGCAGCACCTATGTCAACACCGGGCGCATCTGCGGTCAGCGTGCTAACTTTAAACGTAGGAAATGGGGCTAATGACGGCTGTTTAATCACAAATTGTATTAATTTTCGCGGAAGAATTTCATGTTTCTAGTACAAGAGCATGTCTCTGCTGATTGAATAACAGGTGGTAGTTGTGCTTCCGTCGAAAAGTTGGGGATAAAAAGAGAGTAGTAATATAAACAACCCACAGTTTAACGCAGCTCATTCTGGTCTTTTGATGATGTAATAGCAACCAACGCTTCGAACCGGTGATGGTCCGGCCTGTATCATTTATCATATACAGTAAAACCAAGAAAACTCAACTCTCGCACCTGGAACACAAACACATGAGGCTTTACGGTAGTGTTTTTATCCCTGAATCGTTCCAAAAGGTAAAGTTAACTATCATCATGCTCCTCTGCATTATCAGCGTATACGATTGCACCATCTTGATGAGCGCGTACTCCTGGTAAATCGGAAGTTTTTCATCAGTCGCAGCCTGGAATATTCCAGCCGATATATGTAGTCCAAAGGGTGGGAAATTGAACTAAAATAAACCCGAATGGATATTCATCGTAGTGATCGTCTTAGACTCATGCTTCAACGGAATTTTCAGCTGTGCGTTTTTAAATGAGGCCCAACTGTGAACAGTCAGGGCTTCGGCTAGATTCGAACCAGCGACAGACACAGTATGCCTCGACGCGGCAAGCGCTCTACCAGCTGAGCTACGAAGCCACACCGGGAGCTCGGAAATTTCACATGTGGACTCTGTTACCCACCAGTCCCACTGTCTCATATGGAGTCCACCAAACAGTTCACGCTGAAATCCACCAACGCCACTGCTGAGAATAGAAATTGTATTGGTGATAAGTAGTGTGGCAGATTTATGATTTCAGATGGGACCCAACTGTGCGTTTGTCAGGTCGAGTTCAGAAAACACTGATATCTGGCGTGGCTCTAATAAAATCCTTCAGCTACTCACTTGTTGCCGCCCACCTTTTTGGTCCTGGATTCGGCGTTAGTCTACAGCCACCATAGGTCCCAGGATGTTTGTGATCTTTTATAACCACAACGATTGTGATGGCTCATACTGACGAGTTAGCTTTTGGGATAATGCCATTATACACATGTTCTCTCATTCCAGGAAGTATAATTCGACGCTCTGGAAAAACCAGTCTCCCTCGCACCTCTAGTTCTGCTGGCCCTATTTTCACTTCTCCTGAATGTTGTGAACACTGAACAATCAGATTATGTGACTGAGCTCAATACTCTCCATTCATACCACCTTCGTAATTTACATTCAGTAGAAGGGCGCAGATAATTTGTTTCAAAACTTTGAATCTTGGGATGGCTGGACCTCTTTTCGATATCAAGAAACGCACTGAAGTCAGCTCATGATCACCAGCAACAACCAGCACACCAGTCTCCAGAAACATGGATGAGTGATAAACAGTACCGGCGTGCATTTATATTGTTGTTGATCTCAGCAGAGCATCATGGGTCATTCGATCTACTAGCGGCTTTGAAATAATGGTTTCGCAACTCCTTGTATCCACAATGAATACATACTTACATCCCGAATCGAAAATGAGGCATCTGTGAATAATCTATTTATCCCTGGACTTCATCTGTAACGAATAAATAGCAGTGGATGATTGTATTATGTTTGTCAACCTTATTTGACTCAGGTGGCATTTTTGACATAGACATATCTCCTTAGCATGGCCAAATTTACCAAGTAAATGGCATATAGCATCAGGAAATCAGCGAGATGGCCGTAAGTGTGACTCACCGCACAAGAAACACTTGCTAAATTTCTTTTGAACGGGATCGGTGACGAATACATGAGGAGGTCGCGGAAACAGGCGCATTGATTAATTTATGACGGGACTACGCGCTTTGGTCTTCCGAACTAGTACAACGTTCGAATCCGATTTAGCGGCACTGACCTAATACTATACGTCTTTCTTATAATTCTTTCACAAAGCGGTTTACTTAGTATCCGCTCTTGTATGACATGTCAGCTGGAATTCTCAAACCATATATCGATGTCAGTTGACACAGGAAATGCGGTAATTTTCATAGTCATAGACATGCAAAAGGCTTCTGGTTGTGTACCTCATAAGCGCCTCTTGATCAAAATAACATTTTTTGGTGTACGAGATAACTTGCTTAGCTGGCTTTTGTCATACCTTGAAGACCGCGCTTCGAAACCCAAAATAGGAGAGCACTGCTCAGCACCAAAACCAGTGACAAGTGGGATGATCCAGGGAATTGTTTTGGGTCCGTTGCTTTTCTCAATGTACCTAAATGACTTATACAGTGTTATTACAAATGGTATGCCTTTTCCGTTTGCTGACGATATCGAAATCGTTTACACATTATGCTGGCAGAGTACCATCAATTTCTGTCTACAAAATATACGACAGGACATAGCATCCTTCTAGATGTGGTGCAAAACAAGGCTAGTGACGTTTTCAGCGAGCAATTCGAACATCATGACTTATGGTTGTAAATTGATGCAGCCAATTCGGCCATAGATCTAGGATTACGGTATTCGGACCCTCATAATTTCACCAAAAATGTATGTTTCCAGGTAGCAAAAACCAAAAGGATAATAAGCTGTACCAAAATGACGTTCAGTCTGCCAGCTGTGAAGCTGACGCCTTACAAAATGTCTTCTTAGTCCCAACTCGAGTATTGCGCAATCATTTACTGCCACCTATGCAAGTCTGGTATGTTTGTGTTAGAAAACCTCCAACGATCATTTACCAAAAGCTTATTAGAATATCCTCTTTCGTTGACCTACAGTCAACGGTGCCTACAACTTGGTATCGACCCAATTTGGTTGCGTGGGTTAAAGTTGAACTTGGCACTGTTGTATGAATTCATATATTCGGATGACGTTACCACAGCGTTTACCTTCCACTTACGATAAAGCTCTCCACATAGTCTAAGAAATAAGGGCTGCAACTTACCAACCCTGCTATCTCGAAAAATGCCACGTACGAACTTGTCCAATGTAAAGTATTCCTACATTTCGAATAAACTTCCGAATGAAGTCGGAGCCAATAACTATATTCGGCGTGTTAAGAAGGGTTTGAATGCTTATCTTACTTTATCGAAAACAGTGTCCATCTCCGAACTCTCTGTATTCCCTGATGACCTCTATGAGCGTGGCCCGGGAAACAATAAGCCGTTAGCTGCGTACAACATAGACAACTACCACCGCTATCTATCTCCCCTCGAAAACATCCTCCTTGAAACGGTCTGTTGAATCATTTAGCATTTGACCTATTGCATGCTCACTGAACCGTTTATAACTCAACATTTTTTATTAATACGCGTTTATTCATGTATGTGCATTGCTCAGATTGCTAGAAAATGTAAAATTGGCGCGTACTAATAAATCCAGCAGAAAGACGTCATGTGAGCTCTATTTATCACACATACATTTCATGGGGCATTCCTAATCGTCGACTCAATATTACGATTGCCTGAATACATCCCCAGTAAATAACAAAATGCCACAACAACCAGTTGACAGGGTTGTATATTTCAGTAACCACAGCAAAAACGATAATATCGCATGAAATCCTCTACAATAAGTTTCCCTACACATTATTCGTCATAGTAAATGTGGTTACCTCACATTTTTTCATTTGATGTGTGAGATTGTTTCCTTTTTTCTTGATCCATTGTGCGAGGAAATTATTTATGTGATGAACGGATGCACGAAGCTCCGTCCCAGCTGAACAATTGACGAGATTTTCAACCGCTTTGACGGTTTCCAGCAATCGACTCAGTTCTGCACTGCAGCCTTCTCAGTCGTTCGCTGGATTTTCCAATTCTCCTTCCTGCCCAGCCAAATTCGACGTATTCTATCATTTTCCGGACGATGATTATATCACGTGATGACGAAACGTTCTGAGTTTGCATTTAGACGTCCTCCCCAGACAGATCCTGATTTATTTAAAAAATCGGCCCACACGTAACATTGTAAAAGGTAAATTAATGTAACATCCCATTTTGTGGACTGAAGTTAGTGGAGCGGGCGAACCATCCATTTTTCTCTGGTGTGCGTCGAAGTTCCGTGAACTGCAGTCATCCTCTTTCTAATCACGCTGGTTTCACGGTTGCGCTGCTGTCTACTTATTCGTTGTTTTGTATAGCCTGTAACTATCTAAAAACATCGTGCATAACCCGGCGTGCTTCTCACATATGCGATGAGAAATATGCAATATTATTGTTTTAAATATTCATTAGTTAGGTCCGCTACGATGTGCTCTAGCGCCTTCAACGCCCCTATTCATATCAGCGGAGTAGCGTTTAGCCTGTCCTGCAGCTGTTTAAGCCAAGCAGACGTTCAGGAGGGTCTCGACAGTATTCACAATTAAACGTTGACTTGAAAACTAGCACTGAACATAGCCAAACACAAACAGTCGTTTGATGTAGAAGCGAAGGCTGTCCGCAGACGTCGAAGAGTCCGAACTTACGTACTGGTCTGGTGAACACTTAAAATGAGAGGCTTCAGGTGAAAAGTGGGGTTGGACCTCAAGTTTTCTACTCAGACTACAGCTACTGCCTGTATTACATCCTAAGAAGACTGTAGCTTCCAAAAAGTCGGAGGTTCCGATACGCTTGTTTAAAGCGCACTTGCAGCCAAATCTGAGATACCGTGCGCAACTCCAGGATCCTTACCTTGTGAGTGACGTGAAAAGGCTAGAAACGGTACAGCGACGGTTGAGAGGATGCGCTTTGAAAAGGAATTTTCGGACCATCGAGTAAGAATTAAGTGTTCGGACACATTTTCCCTTCAGGGAATACGGTAAGATGCGAATTTGGCTTTAATTTGTAAACTGCCAGGAGATATAGTTGATGCTCGTGAGCTACTGTTAATCTGCGATAGCAACCCAGTGGGCCAATTGAACGATTGAAAGTCCTCGAAGTCAAGCTGCACCCAAATAGACTGGTTTGTTTACCCTGCTGTACAGTCGTGAAGACCTATACTAGGTTATCAGCGGAAATGATGCCAGCCACAGCGCCAAGCTCTTGGAAGCGAAGCAGCGCGTATAATCCTTCTTTTCCATTTTCGTCTTCCGTCACCAACCATCTTCTTCCTTTCTCTCGTTCTTCTACAAAGTGTTTTCATTTTTCTCCGTACCTGGAACCCGACGGGAAATCGGACAACCAAAGACTGGAACAAAGGAGTAACCACCAGGATATGCAGTGAGCCTGAATATCAACCCGACAACTGTGCCACATGAGTCAGTGATTCTACTGACCACAACTGCACGATCCCATGAGGTGTCTTTCTTATCAAACCGACTAAAGCTTTGTCCACGAGGCACACAAATGCAAAAATGGACGCTTCCAGGCAGGCAACGCAAATCCTGTGAGGTGGGCTGCTCTGACTCGATCTGATGATTAAAGCAGCGATGAGCAAGCTGACCACACACTTGTCTTCCATATTTTTCTCTCTGCTCGTGCCAATTATGTAATTACGGGACCCTCATGCTCGCGCCTGGCTCAATTTTCCATCCTGTAGTGGGATGTTCAACCGAGTGAAAGGGCAATGCAGGGTGTGATGGAATAAGGAAACCACTGAGATAGTAGGGAGGTGCGGAAGCATGCGTGCGAAGGAAAGCGAGAAAAGTACTGGTAAATTAGAGCAACTAAGTGACGGCGTCGAAGTCCGCTGGAAATTAGAGGCCGCCGCAAACAAAAAGACGATAATTTTGGGATTAGAGTGAGACGAGGTCGGATAAGCAGTCCCGCATGCGGCGCATAAAGTTGAATGTCGTGTTGTGAGGGGTTGGTAAAAGAGGCGGTGAAATATCTCGCCATGCAATTGACTGGTCATTCAATTTTTATCAGAAAGTTAGGAAAGACGGTTTTCAAAAGCCCACTGTTGAATGATTCGGTGAATAGTGGTGCTCAAAAATGAGGTTTCTCCGAAAAAAAGCGGATGAAGTTAATGGGAGGATTTATACAAATGCGCAGTAAAAAGAATTGTAAAATATGATAGTTAACTACAAACATACCAATCACTTCGGAGCAAACGTACGCCTGAGCCCCTATATGAACACTACTCCAGAACGAGTTGGCAGCCCTCAGTGGCATTCTCTCATCGAACACTGTCTGCACAGTTCACACTCAGCAGCTGTATGAATCACGCCGTCACGTAATTGGCTGAACCGAACTTGCGCACGTGAACTTCCGACTGTTATCATAATCGAAAAAGACACCACGATGTCGTCGAAAATATCCCGACTTTGAAACACTAAGACCTGATTTTCCCGCTAACCTACCAGTGACGGCTGAATAACCTAATGGTTTGGTAGACCAGCGACCCCCCGTAAGAATGTCTTATTATTTGAACAACTTCAGCGCAGGGGTGTGAAGTTACTGAAGAACCTTTGATACCCGAATTATCAGCTCGGACTTCAGGGTTCGGATTTGCTCCTCCTGGAACTTCGACAAATAAGAGACGTAATACTAGCTTACGAAATGTCAACTGACCCCTGTCACTCTTACACATCTATCCTACCTAGAAATGCACATACATTTTAGGGTGCGAATAGTTTCTGTTTTCGGTATCAGCGCTAACATCTACTTTGTCAATGTTATTCGTTTGCCTTCCGGAACAACCTCCAGGAAAGGTCGTTTCAGCTCAGTCACTGAAACGTCCAGGACGAAATTAGAAAAATGTCTTACAGATATCTCTGGTGGTCGTAGCCTGCCTGTTCTGTTGACCAATATCCGATAGGAAGAGCAACTGGTATCAAAATAGTCACGCAAACCAGTACGGCTGACATGTTGTGGGGTGTCTGATTGTAAACTGTGCCTGGCCAGTGTTTGTCTGTCTTTACATTCTGTTACATGTCCTTTTGGAAAGTGGTTCTTCTGGGCGTGGTTGCAATTGTCCGACGTAGGCAACTTGACTTTTGTCCTATGCTATTTTCTGCCCTGAATCTATCCATTGATAAACTCTGCGTTAATATTTCTGGTCGACAACATCTCGGAGGTCCCCTTTAACTCGAGACTACCCATTACCAGGATCTTAGCTCCGTATCACACAGAAGCGGGCCAATGACAAATCAGGGACCTTCCTGTAACTGCTAAAGACCCGCGGAACCTGTGAAAATTATTGCATGATCAATGACCTTGAATTTCACTGTTCTCATTAGCCAATAGTTTATCACTACGACGCACCGAGGTGCGTTGAACATTTGTGGATCGATGGGCCGGTAGGATAACAATTGATGTCAACGTGGGCGGTTCCTGAGGGAGGCTGGTTTCCTTTACCAGACAGAAATAACAGCTGACGGGAAATTCCGCCGCCAGATTAACTGATACTAGAATATGTCCACCCATCAACGATAGGTGGTCATAGGCTGTAGAGATCCTCTGATTGGTTGAAAATATCAGTTGCGCGTATTTGTAAAACGAATGAGGGTTACACTAGATGAAGGATGGGATGACAATTAATTTTTTTATTCTTCGGTTTGCATTTATTAAAAGTGGGCAAGCCACTCGTATAGTCGTCCTTCTTCGAAGCTACCAGCGTTTGCATGACGCTCACACGACCTAAACGGACTTGTTACAAGAAACTGCCTCAGCAATTCTCTATGTGCAACTTTCGCCATTGCGTTTTCGTCACACTACTTTGCTCAGAATTAATTAGTTACGACAATAACAGTCGTCTTCCACTGAAATAACTTCGTTCTTCTTATCGATATTTGAGATCTCCCTCGAAATCTTCTTAGGAATTGCTCGCAAAATGTTCCCATGAGGTCGTGGAGGTTCGATATATATTTCTTCGATGATGATTATCGCGCTTTGGCTATAGCTCCTGCCTGTGTATTGATAGTTGTGGTCGTCCTCGTCAGAGGGCATCCGCTTAATTGGACTGACCAATAAAAAGTTTACTGTCGCCAAGCAACTTCCCTCATCGACAGGGAAGTAGGTTGGCGGCTGTAGAGCGTTTACAGGCAGACTTGGATGCGGTGATTGTTAATTGGCTGACTCGTGGTATAAAAGCGGGCGTTGGTGCGTAGGTCAACAGATAACCGGTTTTCGCACGAGATTTCGGAACTGGTGGACCTCAGTGAAATGTTTCGAGTATAGTTCCCGTTGTGACACGTTCGTGGAATTTCGTGGGGAGTTGTGAAAGTTTCAGTTGGAGACAGGAGCGAGTTACGTCCAGAGAAATTGTGTAGACTGAGGTTGAACTTGACGTGGTTTTATAAACTCATACATTCGGATGCGATTACCACAGCGATCACCGCCCACTTACAACACAGCCCTGCATATAGTCTAAGAAATAAGGATTCCACCTTGCCAACCCCGATATCCCTGAAGAATACACGTGCAAACTTCTTCCTTGTAAAGTATTTCTACATTTGGAAAAATTTTCC
>QNGE01006495.1:8696-31307 GCA_008508345.1 Paragonimus westermani
TCGCTGATGACGCCTTACTCTCACTTGCCAGCTCGGTTGTTTGTTTGCAAGGTGTAGGCACCTTGATGCTGAATGTTTGAATATGGACGTAGTCATTTTCAGTAGTTAGGTCCCTTCCCGTGCCCTTCTTTTTCCTTCTCTCTTTCTATGTAGGGTTTGCTGTTTCCTCATGGTTGTGTGGCAGTTAAGCATTAGTGTGAACCACTGATGTATTGCTGTCTATGATGATAATGATGATGTGTGTTTTGACCTTACTAACGATTGCACTGGTCTTTTGCCCATTAATCTCCTCATACGGTCCGGTAGATAAATGCTCCAACATTTTCTTTTGGTGATTCTCCCGATTAGGAATCACTGTGACATAGCCTTTGTCGACCTTAGTGGCGTGAATCGACTGATCTTTCTTGATGACAAGGAGCATGATTGGGTTATTATCGTTGCAAAACATTCGCAATTCTGACTTGCGCCTCATCTGCAACATCTGTGGCTAGTTTACTTAGAGTAGGTTCCGTTTTTGGAATTATACCCATTATCTGAAGTTGCTTTCGCTGAAATTAGGCCCTCTCTAAAGCAGGCTCACCTCTTTCATATTGAGCGGTCGCGATGAGAGATTTATAACCACGTTTCCTGAAAGACGTGTTGCTCAATCCATTTATCAACAACATGTTGAACACGACGCTCAACCTGCTTGAATTCATTCGTACTAGATTTGGTGCGGATATCCTGCAGGCCGTTATATATATATATATATATATATATACGAGAAAAAGGTCATCTGTGAGGTGAGGGGAAAATATGGGGGGTTGAAGAAGGAAAATTATAATAATGCACATAGAAGCCCGTGATAAGATCGCCATTGGCAATTATCAGACGGCGTCCTCAACTAAAGGTGGTCGTTGTCCTCCAAACCCCAGCCTGAATTCTGAGATCGCCCCACTGAAACAAGCTTCAGAGTAAGTGCCTTCATACTGAAAACCCGTGTCATGAGTTTACCATCGGACTGCCGCTTCCAGCCTAATCCACTCACTACTCGTAGGCATGTCCCAATAGGGAAGGCGGCGAGTTGTCACTCTGAAGATGTGGCTAAGCCAACGGTGCCTGTAGGACAAGATCAACATTGTCAAGAATCGAACAAGTTTATGCGTTCCAGAGACACGTCGTTGCTGACCTTGGGTTTCCACCACATGCCGCTAATGCTTCGGAGAAGCCGATGGTCGAAAAAGGATACTCTATAAACACCCCCCGCGCGAATGGTCCAGGTTTCGGAGTAATACAATAAGACTGCCCTTACGGTGGCTTCATACACTCGGCTTTCCACAGAAATACAGATCATGCAGACGCCACAGCTCCCGTAGAGTGGTAAATGCCATTCGTACCTTTTCTGAGCGATTTTTCACCTCAGTAGGTATCCTATCGGCGCTGATACGGCTCCTAAGTTATATGAACTCGATTACTTCCACTTGCTCACCACCAGGGATGAAAGCGGGCACAGATGTCTGCCAGTCTTGTGAGAACACCTTACAGTTAGTATCCGTAAAAGCCATACCAAACTGACGATGTGAAGCTCTAATTTGTTTAAGGTGTTCTATGAGCCCTCACAGATTAGGGCATGTCGCCTGTATCCTCTGCGCCCCTAAGTCGAGTACATGGGGGCAGTTCCTTATAGTCATATTCGCAGTCTGTCAGTGCACACTCTGGAATCTTGTTCACTGCAAAGGTGAATTGGGAGGGAGCTGGAAAACCTTGTCGCACCCCGACTGAGATGCCAACGACCGACGATACGCCGCCATAAACCCTAACCCTGCCCAGGATCTGGCAGTAAATTGCCTTCAGGGTGTTCACGTACTTGTCATGTACACCCGTCCTTGATGAGTAGTCCTAGAGTGCAGCTCTATCACCCGAATTGGAGGCCCATCTGATGTCCAAAAAAGCAGCTGTTGGTGTTCTGTATGAACGGCTTAGTCCAGGCATCTGGCAAAGTGTGAAGATGTGATCAGTTGACCCACGATCAGGACGAAATCCAGCTTACTCCTCACGGACACGTTTCGCTTAGTCTGCGAAATACAATGTCCATTTCTACACGTCAGAACCAGTCAGTTCCAACTGGGCTGTCAAACGGTGCATTACATTTGTGCTTCTCTACTTGATAAGCAACGAAAACGCCATCTTAGTCACATGGAAGTTTAGATATGCATTCAGGAATATTGTCAAATAAAATTTGTTGCATTTATTCATGTGTCGGTTTCGTTAAGCAAATTCGACTGAAAACGGCACATGATGCAGTGAACTGTAATACCGCCAGACAGTTTTCAGGTTATTTTGTTATCTTACATCTGGCTTATTCCATTGAAACTTTGATTACTCGGTGGTTGCTGACATTCAGTGCTTGTTTGTTGCGCCATCCTTTCAAAGCTTTGAGGGAGCTGGCAAGTTGCTGTTCGGTCAGGTACGTTGTGTTCTGTCCGCACTCAGTTTTACTGAAGTCATTAGTACCTGAAATAATGCCTCATTTCATTCTCGTAACTTGCTTTGTTTGCTAATCCGTTAACTTCCTGAAAAGTAATTTTTGCCGGATTCTCACCGCAGATGTGCCGAGATGCTCGTCCAGACAGTGACTTCATGCGAATTTCACCGAGACGGTAATGATGCAGTCGATCTTCATTTTCGTGACGCCTATCCGACTAGAATTCGGTAGATCCGTGCAATCCGACACTTCTCCTGAATGCACAAGTACACCACTGCTCATGTATGTTGGTGGGAATCAGGACACGGAATCTCCTTACTGTCTATTTGTGTTGCAGTAAATTTTAGACGTATCTCGAAGCTGGCAATTCAACCTCTACAATCGGAAGTTCGAGTTGGTATATATTACTGTTCTGGTTTTTGTCCGAATTTTCGCTTGGAAGCATTTTTATTTTCTCATTAGTTTCCGTTCAGCTCTCATAGGTTCTACTGTCGTCTGTAATCTCAGTGCTGTCATCTGGGTGTGATCGTATAATTTAAGTCGTACAACTCTGTTCATGCCATGCATTGGAGTATATACCACTTGTTGCCTGTTAATGAACATCCACTGACCAAGTCAACCTGTAGGATTGTGATAACAGATGATTCGCTCTCCCCATTTTTCCAACCTGGTTCTCTGCGACGTCCGCGAATACCTGAAGAGTGTTTCTACAGCGGTGCCTGTTTTCATTGACTTGATTGGACGACCCATTTCCTTATATCTGGTTTTTATCTCATCATTTATCGATGCACTCTATCCGCCGAAAGTTCTTTACATTTCAACAATTACTGTGCATTCAGATTTCGACTCTACTGTTCCTTCTTTTACACACATTTTCGGTTTGGTCTTCTCTAGTTTGTCTTGGTTCCAGCACTGTTTATTGTGCTTACCAGACGCTTCCCACCTGGGCACTTTCATATCTGAGACAGATAACTTCGTGGGTTTTAAGAAGAAGGTAACGAAAAGAAAAGGTCCTGTGCTATGAATTCCCCTTAACCTTTGTGTACACTGTATCAACGTTGCTGAAACAGCACTAAAGTTGTACACTTGTCTAGTGATTTCTAGGACTTCTTAGGTAACCTATAACTTCATATTTTGTTAAAAATCAGCACTTGCTACAGCCGGGTAGCCACACCCTATTAAATCCCACGTCTTACAAACAACTCCTCAGCAGATGATTGAGGAAGTGCCTGAGAGATTTTTTATCCTACTAAAAGCTCCTGCTGCATTGACCACACTTAGCGGGTGGCCGATTTAAAAGAAAGCCTATCCGGAAATTTTAAGGTCGTCACAGCTCCACTTGACCAAATCTAGTGTAATACGATGGCCTACCACGTCCGCTTTTGGCGGAAACTTAGCTAACGTCTACGATCTCACGCTACTAATAACTTTGCAGCGGGGGGACGAGAGAATCGAGGAGGAACCATCTACAACATCAAACGCTCACCCAGATGTAGTAGAAGTAATGAGAAGACTGATAGCTGTCAATAAAGTGAAACCGGCTACTCTGACACCCCCCTATCCCCTAAATATCATACTACTTACACTTGGATCGCCCAGCAGTCAGTAAGCAGGGACACTGACGCCCTAACAACTCAATCACCTGCACCATATATGACGAATCTAATCATAGTGATTTTCTGGAGGGCGATGTGCCTAGTCGTCCACAATTGGGGGCATGTAGAACTCTGGGGAAGTGACAGAGAACGTGGAATTGTGCACACCTCGACTGTTCTCACGTGTAAGCACGACATGCTCTGTATTGACCCAGGAGAGTATCCGAAGAGGTCCAAGTTCATGCGGAATAGTTGACAATGCCCTCTCCGAGTTTAGTAAGATTAGACTGAATTATGACCTGCCGTAATCACCAAAGCAGTCACAGAAAAGCATTAAGGGCTATCATCGTAAACACAGTTTTATTTTCCATAGTATGTCTGAGGACCACAAAGGGACAATTCAAATTCCACCGTGACATTGAACGGTAATAATTATTATCCAAGAAGGTAGACTTTCCTGGCCTCGCAGTTTCATCGCCTCCCCGCCTCTACTACCTTGAAGGACCCAATCAGCCATGTATCGTTCATACGTCCGCCCTCTTTCTGGAGTGAACATCCAGGACTGAGTTCAGCTGACAACATACGATAGGGAGGGTTCAGGGCTCGTTCAACCAGCGTTACCCAGCGAGGCTAACTTGCCTTAAAGCATTCTCACTCACCTATCGATGACTAAAGGCTGCTCCTTCCGGCGTATTGTGTCCTAAATGCGCCCTAATTCCCAAACAGCGGCCTACTTCGTAAGTCATATTACTGACCTCCATGGGCATACATTAAAATCAGCTCACTCACAGAGCCGGCTGCCATGTTGGCGCAATTTTTTCTCTGTAAGAGTTTGTTCTAATTGGGACGTTCCTCCACAGGACATAAGAGACGTTCTAGTCGCGCCTTCGTTCAAACAGAAGCTGGGTATGTGCATGCTCAGACTCCACGGATCCGTCTCCTCTCCAAACTCAAGTCAACCGACGTGTAACAAAGGGACTTTCTTTCGAGCGGACAAACAGCGGGAACTGGTTGGGTCCACCTCCTTCTAAGTTCGTATGGTTGTTGACACGACTAAAGCAGTGGTCCTCAGGAAACGTAATTACACCTTGTATTTCAAAAAGTGATGTGTTATTTTAACGTCAGCAGATGATACTTTATGTTCGTGATCCCCTTTGTCTTCTAGATACCCATTTCTGACTCTCGTCTGCTCTGGTTACCGAAGTGTTTCTTCACAGTTTTGATTTTATTTGCACTAGTCAGCATGTATATTCAAGACACAGGTTGACTCTACATGAGTAAAAAGTCAACTTTGACTGACAACATGCAACAAAGAGCTGTTATGTGCTCACGCCTTCGAGATACACATTTAACTCCTTGTTTGGTGTTACTCACTGAACGCGAACTTTTGTGGAAGGTGGGCGTTAGTTGCTTCTCTGGTAAAACAGACAGAAGTAAGTTTTGTGCAGTTTTGTGACCTATTCCTTATTCCAGTCAATCTCTGTGAGGTTGTTTTTGTCTGCTCTGTTGAGCGCATCCGTGATGATGATTCCTCGCTAAAGGTGATTAAAGTATTGCAAAAAGAACTTGATCAACAGCATAATGACATCAGTCTGCCGGGTTTTGTTGTATCCAGTGTGGTACGCATCGGCAAACATAGGTGGAAAACACAGGAAGACATTTTTTGGTGTGAATCCTCAGACACTGCCCAGGAATGGATTTCTGTGCTTAGCCACGTCATTAATACCTCATGTAAGTTACAATTCTTGTTCTGCCTACATTCGAACGTTTTAGACATGGTTGTAACCGTTAAGCTTGTGGTTATCTCGTCTGCTGCTGTTGTTAACTAAACGGTTGATGGGGAATTTGTTAACCGTATCCTTATGCATGACAAATGCTTTGCACAATTGCCTTCAAGACATATCCCTTAAACACGCGTTAGAAATAGTGTGGTAGAGTCCAAATGTTCAAACGACCGAATTATCATGTTTGTTTTCGCCCGTGAGTACTAATCAACTTGGTTTAAAATCTTTTGAGTAATCCTCAGTCTATCTGTCACGAAGCGGTCCCTTTTGCAAACCGTCTAATTACCTGTGGTGTTCAACACTTTATCTTTTCGAAACTTTTCTGCAGATCCTTCTCGTCCTCATCGTCTTCTCATCTTCTTAAACCCCAACGCTGGTCACAAACGAGCCGAGGAAATATACGCCAAGTCTGTCTCTCCTCTATTCCATCTGGCGGGCGTTCAAACAGACATTGTTGGTAAGTCTTCCGATAGTTTGTTCTTGAGCGCTCAGCTCCTGTAGTCTCAGTTGTTCCAACGGATTTTAGCTAAGTATCTTGCGATGCGGAAGTGCAACTTGAAAACGTCAACCCGTAAACTGTTGGAGAGAGCAGGCGTCCTTATCTATCGAATGCGTTGTTATATTGGCACGTCTAGTCCCCCTCCAAGTTGATGTGCTGACAGTGAAATGGATATATCTTCCATCTGCAGCTATTATGAAAAGGGATATTGTATTTTTTCCTTAATTTTGACTGGCTTACTCTGTGCTTCTGGGACATGTCACATCACACACTCTTGTTGTGTACTTTCTGTAGACAGTAGAAGAAGGCTTGTACGATGGGGCTATTGACTTGAGCGTTGTCGTTGCGCGACTAATTTGCTTGTGAGATATGGATTACGAGCGGGGTGGTGAAATCCCTTTGGGGACTGTCCTGCATACATACCAACCTTCCCCCACATGACCTTTGGTCGTTTGTACTCAGGACACGGACACCATGCAATCATATTTCTTACATCTCTCTTGTTTCACCTCGATGTCTACGTTTTTATGGTTGTGTGGCAGCTAAACTCCAGTATGAATCACTGTCGATGATAGTGACCGGCACCAGCGGTGGTTTCTATTCCTTGAGTTTTCGTCGGTGGTACGACGGTCACTAAAGGATGGGATGAGTTTACTCGCTAAAGCCTTGGACATATATAGCTTTAGGTAACTATATACTTTTTGGGAATTCTCTGTCTCATCGATGTAGTACGATGGGAGGTGACCAACCGGAGGTTTTTCAGAGGAAAATGAATGCAATTTCCATCAACTCAGCTACCGCGGTTTGTGTCCTTCCTCAACTACGATCCTTATGACTTATCCCGGTGGGAGGCGTTACCAAGAAGGCTTTTTTAATCGGACTCAGTGGTGCGAATTTTGTTACTGTTTAGCTGAGTTCTGTAGAAAGCGGGGAAAATAGGCAAGGTGTATCAGTTGAACCTTCAGGAAGGCATCAGTAGTCAGTCTCGGAAAGACTTCCTCGTGCACACATTGACAACTTATTAAGTTAAGTTGGACAGTCGCGGTCTCATCAACTGAGTCACCTATGCCAGACAGGTCAGTAACTGGAGGTTTGACAATCTATAGTTTCCTAGCCCCTCGAGTTGAGGCTGGAAGAAGTAAAGGTCTGGCACCCTTCCGCTGCCTTGCGGCATACAGACTTTTGAGTAAAGTTCTTTAATTAGAAACCCTTATCGTTCTCCTGTGGAAATGTGGACGTTCTTGTGATATGCAAACTCACCCACAACTGTAGCGAAAAGGCGTCCAATAAAGCACAATCTTTATTGTCCAATACGCTAGTTATCCTGCCAAACACGCGCTCGCGTTCGAGTCATTCCGGACCACAACACCCCCAGGTTTCCGCTCACGCATCGTGTGCACTTGTGCCCGGTTTATGTGCGTGATCGGCGCCATCTATCGGAGGGTTTTCTGCCTGCCATTCTTCGTCCGTTGGTCCGATTCCGTTGAGCGATGGCTCGTCCGATCGCTCTTGTTCTCCTCCTTCTATCTACGCTGGCCTCTGATCGTAGTCCACGACCGCGTCGCGATATTCCTGCGAGTGTTGGAATAACCGCGCCTCCGATTTTGTCGTCCCATCTCTTTTGTCTGCCATGTCTCGCCCCTTGGTCCGATCCAGTCGAGCGATGACTCATCCGGTCGCCTCCGCCGTCCCCGATCCGTTCGTTGTGGGGTTTTGGACGAGCCTCCGCCGAGTGTTGGAATATCCACACCTCCGGCCTGACTATCCACCACACAACCACCATACCCGAAACTACTGATTATGTTGCATTGATCGTTTGGTTGTACAAACTGAATCGCTTTATCCGGCGAGTAGGCGAAACTGTATTACTGCTGTCCTCTCCCACTGTCATACCCAGTTTAGTCCTTAAACTCCTCTCAACCCTCGTTTCTATTAATTACCCTGCGGACCCCACGACGGATATAGTATAACAACACTGCTTCGACAACCCCCATATCCTGCCACCGAGCTTGCAGTTTCTATCACCCCTTTCTTAGTCTAGAGTATGGACGTTTTTTGAATGTTCGCACTCTAAGGCAGTAAGGTCGGCAAGCTGCTCTTGCTTAGATGTCTGATTGGTTGAGAGTTGTCTTCTGCCACAAGTTAGAAATTGGGGTGCAGAACCTCGTGCAGGACACTTAGTACTGCCCGTAAACTTCTGGTAACTACACTGCTGCTGCCATTGTTCTGGCCCTGACGGGTATAATGTCCACCATAACGGCTACAGCTGCAATGGTAAATTGAAGCCCTACCATCAGGAGACTGTGCCGTGCGCTTATCAAATTCTGGTTAGATCACTTTCAGACGCCAACTCCCCAGAACGATTTTCATTGTCTACTTATGTCCAAACGAACTGTAGTGATGTCGCCGTCAACGTCTTCTGCACAAATTGAATCGCTCTTTTCAGGTAGACACAACTCTGATGTAGTCATTTTGGTCAAAGATATGAGCATCCAAGGCAACTGTTTCACCGATACTGAGTCTCGTTTGCGCGATAAGTTTGGATTAGCACCACATCGCGCGGATAGTGATGAGCAGCTGTTTCATCTGTGCACTGAATACAACCTATTAGTCATCATTACCGGTTGCAGATTTCAGATACTTCATTGTTTCAGTTAGTGACCCCTTCTGAATTGGATTCGGTCTCGGATAGATAACAGCCGTTCGTTTAGTTTTTTGTTCAGGACCGTTATTCCTATGGGAACGCACTTATATTCTGACCTTACCTTACTGTGTTCTTAAATTTGATCTATTGACCGTGTGCACTGAATCAGTCAAAGATGAACACTTAACGGTTCTAACCACGAGCAACCCAACAGTTGCTGAAGCTGATTCCCACAGATCACTTCGGCAGCCGGTACCACAGCATGGGACACTGTGGTTCACGGGTTAAATAAGTATTGAGTCTCAGGATATTCTTTGGAGCTGTTTGATGTCAAACGAGCTATCCTCCACGGCAGTTCGTATAACAAATTTAACAGTGATAACCGCGCGAAACTGTAGTCTAGTCTAGTCGTCGATTGCGAACCTTACCTGATTCAGAAGCCTGATGGAATAGAAGCTATTTTCGCTTCAGGACTTGCTACCAGACTGTTGAAGCCTATTTCTACCACTGACTCGGTCATCCATGCCTCGATAAGGCAGATAGCACACTCATCCACAATTCCAGAAGGTTAGACCACTGGGTAGAACACTACGGGAACCAATTTAGTCGGCCTCTTTGTTCAGCCATTCGCAATAGTCTTAAGCCTAGTCGGACGCTAATGTGGCTGAATTTACTGTTCACCTCAGCAATGATATTGAATATTCCGGAAGAAGAATTTCCTGAAAGGTGGATAAAATAGGGCCAAACGGAGGGACTAGAAATGTTATGTATTCGAATACTTCATTGACTGTGACGCATTGGCATATCCAGTGGCGTTTCCAACCAGCTGTTTGAATAACCTAAGACTTCCGACTGTGTGTGTAACGTTTGCACATTTTGGTTTACGGAACATTCAGGGCTACGTACTTCGTGACCACATTATTGCTTGGCTATCTCGAATTTTTAACATGCTGTTGGTAATATCAGTGATTAAGTATCTAGTTGGTAAACCTTTAGCCGGCAATCTGAATACATGAATTTACCATCACAAGCTGTATAACCTGAATGTTCGCGTATCTCGAACGTTCCGTAGTACGCGTCAACGAACGCCCGCGTTGATTATGCGGTTCTCCCACTTGTGAGCCAACTGATGGAGGCGACGATGGTCAAACACGTTGATATTTTATTCACGAACGGATCACGATTCCGAACCATAGAACAAAACAAAACACTCAATCACCCTGTACCCTTCGACTGTAAGACAGTCGAACATTATTCAGACGTCACAGGTGACGCGAATCAGCACTAACAACAAGTAAACCTCTTATTTTCTCGGATATCCCGTCAGTAATATTGCAAGCTGATGTGTATGGAACGATCCGCAATCTCAAGCGGATCGCCTGCACTAGTGAAATTAGAAATGGGAATGCCTCAGTTCTGAAGCAAGAATTCGCGCTTTGAAGGTAACAAGCACGTTTCTCACAGACCAGTCTGGTTATTTATTTCGTTTTGCATGATTTGCTTGCGGGATAATGTCATCAGACTACTTTACGTCAGTGAACTTAGCGTCATGGGGAAACTAAACACCAAGTTCACTGGACTATCCAATCGCGTATTCCAGAATGACGTCCGTGGCGACATTGCTTGGGAAGTGTGACATCGGACACTTAGGACGAATACCACCAGAACTGACGAGCATCCGAGGTGGTTTATCATAAACTCCTATCCTGCTTACAGAGTAAGTGTATAGCAATCGCAAACGATTTAAGTATTTTTCTGGAACTCCTTAATGAAGAAGATAGATCCAGGGGACTTTAAGAACGACCATCTCAAAGAGGGCTTTTAAATCAAAACGATCACGGCCTTTCGCACTCTGCATGAGTACCGATTCTCAAAGATCCGTCAAAGGATAACATTGCGGTCGGTGCTCCCTGGATAGGGTCAGAATGGTGAATGTTTCTCACACATCTGATTTCGCCTGGGTTCAGTGAGCCGACGTAGGGTAAGACCAGTGGGTAAACTGGACGCAATAGATGCTAGACTAATGCTTATATGGTTGTCACGTAGACTTCGGGCTCCTCTTCGAAAACGAGAATAACCGTTGATAAGTACCAACCACGAGGTAACTGCTTAGTTTTCCAAACTGCATGAAGTAGTTTTATCAGTTCTGATGTCAACCTTTATCCACCATTCTTGAAAAGAAAGAGGATGGGTATCTGCTCGAAAAGCATAGTTGCGCTTTAGTAAATCAGGGATCAGGACCACTTCTACTTCGGACCAACTGATTCATTCTTCGAGATATTCAGCCCACTTGCCAAGTCGGTGCGATTGAACAGTAATAAAGGAATCATATTTTTCGAATGTTGTCGTACTTTCCTCGACTCAACGGCCAGCACAACTACGAATCAGGGAAATCGGCATTCTGCTGATCCCACCAAAAAGGCTCGCCCCACTTCTCAGTTGTTCAACCAACGGATGCTCATGGTCGTTAAGTAAGCTCTTGGTTAGCCTGAGTTTAGTTTCTCAATGTTATCATACTCAAAGCCAGATGGAACTGAGCGACACCGGTTTATACGGTTTACTACGTAACACACATTTCTGAAGTACTCGCTAACAGCAATCTTTAATGGCTGTTGCGACTTGTTTCTAGTGTTGGTTGGTTTCAGCCACCTGAACTCAAACGGGGTTATTTGTTCGTCAGTACCATCCTTTAAGCCTTCTTCACGTTGTCTTTGCTCGAATGCCAGTTAATTTTTCTCTTTTGCCTGTTCGTGACACTTGATAGTAGACAGGACTAAACGGGATATCCAAACAACCATCCAATGGGGTGTACTCCGTTATGATGAATACACAACGCTTTTCTGGTTTCCGCTAACAAACTGTAACCAATGTACTATGTCTGATAGCACGTAAACGGCTGTCCAGTGTGATCCACTTCTGCTGTGTTCTAGGTTGCAATGCGATTCCCACTCCAGACGACTGTGTGGCTCAGCTTTGCTGTCCCCCGTGACTCGGGCGGTGAAATGCTTGGGTCGTCAGTTATCTAGAGGTGAACTCAGGTGAACAGCGGTGCTAGAATCGCAGATTCGCGTACCTGAGGCACAATACTCACCAAGCTCCAAAGTTCAGCGAGTGATTGCCACAGCAACTTATGGACCTACTCGTTAGAGGGCAGACATTAAAAGTACCAGTGTTTATCACCTGTCTCAACTTTAAAAAGCAGCTGTCACTTGAAGGTACATAAAAATGGAAACATTGGAGACCAAACTAGAAAGAGATGGTGTTATTGACTGAATAATGTCGTTGTTGAAAGAATTCCGGATAATTCCGCACCATTTAGGTCGCTCAATGAGGTCGATTCACAGGGCCGCGCTTCCAGTCTCTGACTGTAAAGGTGCGTTCGATGTAGTGGATAGATGTACGATTTTGCAGTCTTTTCAACACGGGAGTGTACCGATCAAGTACGTAAACACACTGTAGCTTAGGCTAGAGCCTAAGGTTGACTGTCTGACACTTCCAGTACCAACTGCGACGCACGTCAAACACTGTCCGCTTCCACCACTTTAGTCTAAGTTTGTCACAGATCAAAACAATAGAGGACTGTCCGCCACACGCACAAAATGACAAAGTGGACACCATACCTCGTAGGTACATGGTAGATCATGATTATGTTGATAACAAGGTGTAATCGCATGACAAACCTTGAGCAGTACGGACAATGTTGGACGATAGTTCGTGCACAGCTAAGTACTTCGGAATGTGCTTGACACCCTCAAAGTGCAAAGTTATTCCGCAAGACTATTATCATTACGTAGGGTTGATACTGAATAACGAATTTGTGAAGTTGTGGACCAGTTTGTACACCTGGAAAGTGGCACCGACAGTAGCAGAGGCATGAAACAGATACTCGTATCTCTAAGGCTAGGACAGCATTAGCCAACCTAGGACATCCGTGGCGACAATAAGACATCTTTCGTAAGAAGTGGCTGCATGTGTGTTAGACGACTGTGAGACCAGTGAAACATGGATGACCAGAGTAGAAGACGTAAACCGTCCTCAGACTTTGGACCATCCACGTTCGTGTTCAATTCTTCGCATCGTGTGGCACCAATGAAGAGGTTAGGAAGCGGTATTTGATGGTATGTGCCAAGCGAACAAAGGATCGTTCAATCTTCAAGTTTGCACAGACCTGGATGGTTAACCAGGTACCAAGGATTCCAGCCAGTCGTTTGACACATGCTACACCTTTTGTCGATGCTGTGGCCGACTGGTGTGAGGTGCGGCGTGGACAGATGATGACTTGTAGAGAATTGAAACCGTTCAGCATCGGGTTGACCGGGGCCTCTGTGACTCACTGAGTTGGTGGATAGGGACTTTGAGTGAGACGACGGCCAATCCAGATCAGTGGCATGCTTTTCGTCGTTGTTCTGATGGGTTTTCTGCGAATCTAGCGCATTTAATGAAGTCGGGGCTGCGAAAACGTTATGGAACCCATCTTCCTGATGACGGCTTAATTTCACTTACAGCTCGGTTGTTTTTTCGCTGTGTGTATGCAGCTTGATGTTGAACGTTTTGAGTACAGATGGAGTTGTTTCGTAATAGTTGGGCACCCTCCCTTTCGTTTCTCTTTCTGCTTAGAGCTTACTTTTTCTTCATGGTTGTACGGCGGTTACTCATGATCGAAAACCACTGACGCATCGCTGTTTATGGTAGTGATGGTAAGTAAATAGTCTGACCTGATACATAAAAGAAGATAGGATTTTCTTGGGGATTTTACAGGGGGGCCCTTCTCCTCATCACGTTATGTTCAATATGATAGTCCAATTTTCCTGCAACCGATCACCTGTGTGGTGGTTGACATTCTTGATGAACCGTTTGTAGGTTCCGAGGACGTCGCAATGGAGCTTCCACGAGTTTGTAGGCCGGCTGATGCGGAGTGTGTATGTATGCCTTACTTAGTTCTTCCGCACTGAACCTTCATGCTTCACTGAACCGATTAGACATTATAGCTGATCTGCGTGGTGTGCGCTTCGCACCTTCAAAGACTTGTGTGGCCCTGGGGTTATCTTCGTTATAGCATCCAGACCACTTAAAACTTCCACGTGGCGAGTGTTACCATCATCTTCATCCCTGATTAAGGTGCTTGTGACTGTCCACACGGCTTGTTGGAAACGCTCTGGGACATAACGATGCGTCGAATTCAGTGGCTAACCATTGTTCTTAAAGTTGGTAACCTCTCTTCCTCATAACTATCCGTTACTTTTACTTCAGGTTTTTCTGTGTATACTTTTTCTTAGAACTGGATTTTATTGAACACGAATGTGAACATTGGATATGAACGGCGATTAATTGAAACCTCTTCCAGTTGGCATCGAACTCTGAAATGCGGAAACCAGTGGAACCACTGGCGAGGTAGACCCTGACCGGGCGGTGTATTTGGCTTAGGGAATTTACGCGAACTACTTATCTACACTTATAGGATTAAATAACCTTTGGCCCTCTTGAGTACGGGAATGTTTGTTAGACTTCTTTACTAATCCATATCTCAGTTGCGGCTTGAGATTTTAGAATTCTGGCTGCGCAACTGTGTTCTTTGGGCTAGCTTCACCCTAACCTCAATATGTGTACTTTTGTCATTCTAATACTCATTCAGTACCAACGACAGTCTCAATCGTAATACCCACGCGTTTGGTTCAAATTTGGAAATAATTGTCGTGATGACAGTGAGATTTATCTAACTTCCTCAGTCACTGAAACCGCAAACGGACGCAACTGAAGTGCCATGGTAGGCCGTAAACCCTCTTTTACGGAGATCGCAGTCTATCTCAGCACAGTGTATGGTGTCTCGATACTTGTCTGAGAAGCTTTCAAAAACCTAAAACAACAGGTGGTAAATTATCAGGATTGAAGGTGACACTAGAAAGATGTACGTTTCAAATGCCTGACCCTCGTGCCTAACGAGACGTCGACATCAGTATGCAAGGACTGTACAACGTGTACTGCTCGACACACTGTCTTCCATTGTCCCCCCTTCATCAACTTGGATGTATGGAATACGGGGACTACCACTCGTCCAATTAGTGGATTTTGTGCCTGTTTGAATGTGAAGCTTCTGTTTACAGCTCTGAACCTCATTGTTGTAAGAAAGGGTGGTATCTAAGTCTGTTGCACTGCGACACCAAGGAGTTTGTGATGCCGTCCAACGAACTTCCTCTCTTCTACTCAGTTGGTTCCATCGATAGCTATGTTCATCTCAGAATTACTCCATTTAAAGTCAAAATGTGCTGTTTGGTTTGCAGAAGTGTTGGCCGTTTGGAGCAGTGGTTCCGGTTCCACATTGATCGAAAAAGGCATCGCCGGACGAGGTAAAGTGGACAGTTTACCGCCCGTGTTAACCGTCACCACTGTAAATGGTGTTCGTAGCACGAATTTTTCACAGGGTTTACTTCGAGTTTATTTTTGCTCGATTTGGACGACGTGATTGTGGTACATAAATCACATGATTGATGATATCCCTTCATCATCAATGCCGTTGTATATGACCAAGCTGAAATATGTCTTCCTTTGAATAACCTGTAGTTAAATGGTATGGAATGCAGAGATGTAGCTCCGAGTGATTACGACGGTCCGGTCGCTCGCCAGGGTCTAAACGAGAAAGTGTTTGCAAGAAGTCATCAGTGTGCAATAATGACAAATTGGATTTCGTGGTCTGTTGCCAATTGGTAGCACTACAATGAGCATGTTAGTTAGCCGTGTAGAAGTGAATCGTTACTGTTAGACCACTTTTGCCTACTGGATAATTAACAATTTACCGATTCTTCAACAGTCACAGAAACCTTGTCACAAGATGGTAAAGTGACTAACGTTTTAGGGCGCTTATCTGGTTGATATTCGTACGTTCGCCGCTTCGTGTGGTCGTGTTAAATATGTTTTATGGAAGAAACCTTTTGAGGTTCCATTGCCTTGGTAACACCTCCGTCTTGTCTTCACATACAATCTCGTAGTTGCACTGAAAAGTTTCAACTATCCGCGAATTTGCCTTTTTCATTCTGAACAGTGGCAGCAGGTTTTCAACTATAGTGCAATGATATATGGAACAAAGTTACAGTTGGGTCGTCATTATTGGAAGCGCCAAAAGTAAAGCACGTTGTGTTCGTTGCGTCATCTCCTGATCAGCCCCAGCAAACCAGAAGGTCTTCCCGTAGTGTTTAACTGTGCGGCCACATATTGATGTATCCCGCTGACCGATGGCCGTTGCTGAGTCCATACCTCTGTTAAATTTATCGAGACTTACTAGTGAGTAGTACGGTAGGTTTGCTACGCTGTATGCTATATGCCAGCGGAGATTTTATTGAGGCTTCCGGTTGCCATGGCAAACGCTTGTGTCTGACGCTTACTGGGAAGGTTTGCGGGAGAACAATTAGATTACTGTGTGACAGCCCATCCGTTTGCGGCGGCCCCGTCTTCATTCTGCGCAAGTTTTTCATCATGAAAGGCGACAGTGGATTCTGGACATCCGTATAACAACAGTACAAAGGACGATGTGACACCGAATCTCCAGTGGGCATTTGAGGTCGTGCGAGCTAAGAAGAACGTTTGCAGTTTATGCGGTCTCGATGAACTCTCAGTCCATTAATGCATCAAGGGCTACTAATATGAAGGAGAGTATATTAAGTTATACACTTTTTACGACACATGAGG
This sequence comes from Paragonimus westermani, assembly GCA_008508345.1. Lineage (NCBI taxonomy): Eukaryota > Metazoa > Platyhelminthes > Trematoda > Plagiorchiida > Troglotrematidae > Paragonimus > Paragonimus westermani. The sequence continues at coordinate 25,363 of QNGE01006495.1, forward strand.
TCGTGACTTCCGCATTCTTGTATAGTGCATCTGGAGCACTCCATACTGCAATGGGGTTCCCAAACGCCAGAGCGCACCTATTAAGTCCCGAGGTTGGAACCGATCACCGTCGTCTCAACAGCGTGTGTTCCAGATGTTGAACTCTTGTTTCCGGTTTGATCTAAGAGTGTTTCCCTGGACAGACTAATTGTGTTGCATCATATTAACACTGTTTCCGCCATTTCCAACGCCGCCGTTGTCAGTGAAACATCGGTCATCAGTGGTGTCTCATTATCCGGACATTGAAGATACTTAAGATCCCACAAATCAGTTCATTTGATGAACTATCCCGAGAAATTCGTAACTCTCACGGTATCTCAGCGCTGTTGACTGTCCTGTTCTTACGAACACATTTGAGCAATTAGTCCGATGCTGCAAACGTAAATGAATCGCTTAGTGGTAGGAACCGGAAGAACACCGGCTCTATTCAATGTGATAAGTAAGACGGGTTGCAGCCGTCAAATCTGGTGCATACATTCTTAGTGATGCTGAGAGCTTTTGCTTGCTTTAATCAATTTAAATTGCCACTAGATAGCAGCGAACATCCGACATTTAAACAGAATGTTGGATGAGCTGCGATTGGCGGAGTTTGACCTGTGCTTGCATAGCCTGACTGTTTCCCTGAGGAAATGCAGCTGTCGCTGGTATCGAAAGGCTCGAGGGACAGGCTGCCTCTGAGAATAAGTTAATTACGCAGACCACGTCCGTCCTTAATTAGCCGTGTTATGCGTTTTAAAGTCAGATTGGCCGGTCTAGTTAAGCTTTAGAGCTATACACTTCATGGTTTCGCCTAGACAACATGCGACGAACGTGATACTTACGCACCATCACGTGATGGGAAATCACGCTGCTAGAAGTCATCAGATAATGTTTTTGGATCATTTGTGGCTCTGCTGCTAAACACGTGTTTGTTTAATGCCTGTTCGGCCAACGTTAAAATGCTACAGTCGGAAACCCCTTGATGATGCAATTTCCTTTGCAGAAACTTAGTTCGCGTTGACGCCCATTCACGCAAGTTGGTACCTTCACTCAGTTAGATTAAGAAGAAGTTGACTCAGAGAGAACACATGCTGAGCACCGTGAGATTACCCATTTCGTTGACGCTGATTCGTTAGTAATGTCGCTGATTCGATCCGTCGCAAAGCAGGCAAAACCGACGGTTAGAATTTTCCGGGAGTCGACCAACGGAATCATGATGAAGTTAGTAGACAGCTCTTGCAAAGAAACACTGTCGCCTTTTGATCTGCATTGCTCCAGTCTTGCCTGTATCTCGGGCCATTTGATAAAATTTTCCCAAAGGATTCTGATTTCAGTATTCACGCCGCTGACACTTGACTTTGAGACGTTGATTGTAATCTGTGAGATTGAGAGGTTGTTTAACGGTGGACCAGTGGTACGACTTATATCGTGTGATTCGGAAGCAGTTGCTCGTCGAATCACTACAGCTCGAGAGACAGACGTTAGGGGAGAACAGGTCGGGTTTCGCACTGAGTGCGGATGTATTGGTCATAGTCTTACTCTTCGCCAAATTCTGGATACTGTCGGCCAAAGGCTGTCGTATTTCTTGACTATAAGGATGCCTTTGTTCCGGTCGATCGACCTACACTTTTCGAGTCGCTTAGACGCAGAGGTGTGGTATGTGAACATACTGTCGGCGCTTTATTCGCATACTTCAGCTTAGTTTGGGGTTCACGATGAACTGTCCGACAGTTTCAGCACCAGGAGCAACATACGTCAAAGCTATCCGCTCTCATCACTGTCGTTCAATTTTTTTAGACGAAATAATGGGGACTGTCTGTGGTACTCACAATACATCGGCATGAATCTCCTACCTGATGAACGACTGACTGATTTTGATTATGCAGATGACAAGGTTTTGTTGCCCGACAATTTTCAGGCGGCATAAACAATGCTGGACGCTATTTGGCGTTCCGCTAAACACTTCGGAATGTGCTTTGCAGCCTCAAAATGCCAACTGCTTCCCCAAGACTGCTGTGACTACGTACATCTGACTTTGGATAATGAAGTTGTGGAGGTTGTTGATCGGTTTGTGTACTCGGGAACCTGTATCGGCGGTGGTGGCGGAGGTATAGGGAATGAAGTACAGTCACGTACCTCTAAGGCTAGAGCGCTTTTTGCGACTCCGAAACACTTCTGACGACAGAGAGGCTTGTCTTTCTGAAGCCTAAAGTTCGCATATGTAAAGCGACCATGAGGGCTGTATTACTTTACTTCATCGAAATTTGGTTGCTTAGGATAGAAGGTGTGTACCGTCTCCGGGTATTTAACCACTAATGTTTGCGTTCGATTGCTCGTATCGGATGGAGCCAACGAATGGGCACCGAAGAGGTTAGGAGTCGGGTATTTAGTAGTGATTGTCAAACAGGTTCTTTTGTTTAATCTTTCCGTTCGCACAGGCTTAGATGGCTAGGCCATGTACTAAGGATGCCAGCTATTCGTCTGTTGCATCGAGCACTGTTTGCTGATGCTGCGGCCGACTGGCGTAAAGTGTGAGGTGGACAGATGATGACCTGGCGTAGAGAAATGAAGTCGTTCACTAACAGGTTGGCCACTGTAGATCGGGTTTGTCTCCCAGACTGGGGTCCGGGTGACTCCCAGAGTCGGTAGCTGAAGATTTTAGGGAGATCGCGGCAAATAGGGCTCGGTGACGTGAACTTTTTCGTTTTTTGGCCGAGTTGCCTGTGACGCGGGTCAGTGGAAGCCCTAAGGAATGTTTCGCTCATGACGCCTTACTGTGACGCGGGTCAGTGGAAGCCCTAAGGAATGTTTCGCTCATGACGCCTTACTTTCACTTACGGCTCGGTTGTTTGTTTCCAAGGTGTAGGCACCTTGATGTTGAATGTTTGAATATAGATGTTGTTTTTTAGTAGTTAAGTCCCTTTCTTTCCTCTCTTTTTTCTTCTTTTTCTGGGTTTGCTTTTTTCATGGTTGTGTGGCCGTTAAGCACCTGTGCGGACCACTGACGCATTATTGTTTATGATGACGAGGATGATCAGGAGCACAAGTCAATCACTAACTGGGATACGCTGCTATGTCAAGATGTTTCTTGCCAGCAGTGTAGAGGTGGTTGCGAGCTCCCTTATCGTGCAGACACTAATTACCAATCTCACTCAGCGGAAAGGTCGGAGCTTTCATAGCCCGTGACCACATCACCCTCAGAGATCCATGCCGTTCCTAACACCCACCAGCAGTCACATTCAACAGTCTGCCGTGCGGTAGACGCTTCTTCGGCATACGGAGTACACGAACCAACTAGCGAAGACTGTATTTTCACTTTATCAACAGTCGGTTGCGAACTTGTATACTTCCAAAATGAGTGTCGAGGGAAGTGTCTCGTTGTTCACACGATCAGCCCACTTGGCATCGGTTACCCAACGGAGACACCGAATACCAAGAGTCTGTATGCATCATCTGCTGGTCAGGTTTCTAGCCCATAGAGTGAACATGAGAGTGCACACATGCCGATGTGATAATCACAATCTATTTAAGTGAAAATTGCGTAAACCTGGTAGCAGAAGTAGATGATAATTTTACGTACAAGCGAACAAAATAATGTTTATTTGCAGAACATTGAAGAGCGAACAATAACATGATATATTTCGCTAGCCAATTTCGAACGTACGACTACCTGAAGCTATTTCATTTCAATCGATAGCAATCAGTGCAGTCGAAACATGACTCACTCTGCTACCTAGGTGTGGCGGCCAGAGGTCCATGCCGACTACGAATTCCACCAGACAGGCGAAAGGAGAGCCGTCAGACGAGAAGCAGATACACTCATAAGGGTGTATGCTGCACTACCGGCCGCCTAGGAGTCCACAGATAGTGAGACACGACTCTATGAGTCTACAGCAGAACTATTTTTTGTAGTTGTGATGTTGCTGTCATCCGATCAACGAAGAGAGAAACCAAAGAGGTACCCTTAAACAAAGTTGCAGTCCGACTGCCCAGTGATTAATCGTGACCGTCGGCACAATACTCAATACGGTCGAAAAATGTTTGGTAGTGAGTAAAACATGATGCGGCTTCGAACACATTCACTGCGCGCAGCAGTGCTCGGAATCAGACACCAGTGTCTTATTTATTGCACCCTCGGGCTGAAGAAGCTTTTCACTGGCAAATGAGTCAGAGGCTCCAGGTAGTTTTCCCCAAAGAAACCTTATCTTCCATTGTCTCGCAAGTCAGACTTCTGAGTCGGAGACTCGGAATTGGGTTCCCTCAAGTCAACCTCTCTTCGCGGCATAAACAGCCAGCGACTATCAGAAGTTATCGTTAGCCTGGCAAACCAGTCTGCTCTCTGACTTTTTTCTCCCCTGCATTGGCGCTTTTAATATCCGGACTCTTCAACAAATAGGCTAACAAGCTGCTCTGGTGAACATTCTCTCGAATCTGAAACTGTACCTGTGTTTTGTCTCCGAAACGCGCCTCTACGATCCTACCATTGTCCTTCCTTAGATAACGCTGTGAATCGGGAATTCTTTTTCTGTGCTCCTGGTGACGATGACGCTGAATCTCATGGTGGAACTGGAATGAGGATTTTACTGTCTCTGTGATAGAGCAGAGCTTGCTCGATCTAATACCAATGGTCGGCCGTTTATATGCCGTCCGACTTGGTACTTCGGTCCTGGTCTGTCGACACAGACCAGAAAGACGTTGTTTGTTTGTCGTATTTACATATGGTCCAACAGATAGTGGTTCGGGTGCTGTCAAGAACGCCTTCCACGATGCCCTCTGGAATCTTTTAAAACAAACCAAGCACTCGGACGTCATTGTGCTTTGTTGGTATCACGAATGCGTGATTCAGTCTTCTGAATTCAGCCGCGAATCGGCTGTGTTCGATGTCTGTCAGCGAGTCATTGACTGTGATGACCGGTTGTTACAGTTGTGTGCAGCTCGTCAGTTTTGTATATCGAGTAGCGTATTTCAGTACAAACGGAGATATTTGTCTTCTCTGTGCCGCATTCACTATGCTCATGAGTCTCAGAGAGAACTGTGCAAGAGAACAAGCAGGTTCCGGGCCCGTTCTAGATTGTATTAATCCTATCTTTTAGACCCAAAAGCCACTTGTGACTCGGTTATCCGACACGCACCCTGAGAATGTCTGCGTCACAGAGAAGTCACAGTGAAGCGTTTCTAATCTGAAGTCGTTATGTGCCTGATCTGATTACAGAATGCACACCTATGGACAGCTGTTTCTGGTGTTCTCCATGCCAAGTGGTGTTCGACAAGAGTGTTTGATCTTCCTTTTCTTTTTCAACATTGTGATAGTCAGTAGCTTGAAAGGAGCACCCAGAGGTTTCTAGGATCTCGGGTTGGATCTTCTGCCATGTAGTAAACGGACTGACATTGGATATGTAGATAACAGGCGGCCCACGGTGAGTAGATTAAATGATATGGCTTATCTGTATAATGCACACTGTTCGCCCCCAGTGTGATGTTACGAGATTAGGTTGGCGATGACCCTGTCTTTGTTATGGTTGGCGGGTTCCTGGAGAATGTCGATCGCTTCACTCACCTGAATAGTCTCATCTGTTCGCTTTGTAATGTTGTTGACCGTATGTCCGCAGGTATAGGCGGCGTTTTTTTACCGATGTTTCACTGACACAATGCATCTCCTCTGCAGCGACCACCCCTAGCGTACACGCAAGTCGACCATCTTAAATGTGGGAATAAACTTTATGATGGAGGTCAGTACTTTTACATATGTGAGCTAAGTGAGACCTTTTCCGGTGCGATGCAACATAATGGAAACCTCTGGCGTACCGTACAGCGTTCTCACATCCACCTTGTTTTTACATACTTCCAACTGTTTTGTGTAACCATCGTCCACTCTCACTGCTTGGCCACTTCATACTGTAGGTCGACAGCCATTCCGTAACTCTTTT
>QNGE01006496.1:1874-31293 GCA_008508345.1 Paragonimus westermani
GGCTGCTCGTGCTGTCCGCCATCCACCCAGTGTTGGCCTTGACCGTATTCCAACATCGTGTCGAGATGTTCCTCTGAATGTTGGAAAAACCACGCCTCCGATCTGGCCGTCTGTCGTATTTCGCCTGCCCTGCCTCGCCCGTTGGTTCGATCTAGTCGAGCGATGACTCATTCGGTCGCGCACGTTGTTCTTGATTCGATCGCGGCAGGTTTTCGAACGTACCTCCCCCCCACGTTGAGGTATTCGGCGGAGCGTTCGAAAACTCGCACCCCCGACCTGGCAATCCACCACACAATGATCTATTTCTTGAGTTGCTGCTACATACCCTCAGGGTTAGTGGATACAGCAGCGTTGTGCAAACGAGCGACTACTGCACGTTGAAAGGCAGTCTTCCTTTTGGAGTTCTGCAGCCGTCTGACATCCAACTTCTGCCAATGTCCGAAAGAGTTACGATATACGGACTTGCGTAAACGGACGAACAATTTGGTCCTGACCAGCCCGTGATCTGTGTTACGTTCAGCGCAGCGCATTACCCGCGTGATGCCCACTTCACGAATGTCACGCTACTGCACAATCACGTAGTCAAGCAGATGGTGGTGATCGTTTCGTGGAGGAGTTCACGTCCTAACGTCGCTTGCATCCATCTGAAATCGGGTTTCCGTGATATCCAGCTCGTGAGTAGCACACAAGTGCAGCAGACTATCACCCTTTTCGTTGACTGAACCGATACCTTAGGGTCTGAGGACTCCGTGCCAAGCTACCGAGTCGCGCCCAACTTGAGCGTTCCAGTCACCCAGAACAAACAGTCGGTCACTAACCGGAACCGACCGGGTTGTGGCGGACAGCTGATCATAGAACTAGTCCTTTGTATCATCAGTGTGACACATAGTTGGAACATAAACACTAACAGATAGAGCACAATTACCTTGACCGAGTCGCAGGCGCATGGACAGTATTCGAGGGCTGATGCCGTGCGGTTCGTTTATCATCAAAGCCTTGATGCGATCAGCGACTGCAAAACAGACACTATGCTCCCGAGCACCGTCCGCCGGGTAACCTGTCCAGTAGAAGGTATACCCAGCACCTGCTTCCCGCAACTTACCTTGGTCTGCAAGCCTTGTCTCACTCAAGGCTGCTACATCGATTCTATGTTGACGCAATTCCATCGCGATCAGGGCGGTGCGCCGTTCCGGTCGTTTTGTGGCGTCCCATCGATCCAGCAGTGTGGGCACCTTCCACGTCCCAGTAGTAAGTGTCTTGTGTTCCCAAGCCTGTCTTAAGTTAGTCTTTAAGGCACTGGAACCTGACTGAGCAGTACCTGCTCGTGAGTTCGCGTTGCAAGAAAAGTATGAGGGTGTGTCTGGCAGTGGCATATTTTTGTCTATCCACCCTGCCATGTGCAACAAATAGGGCGACCCGGTTCATCCTGCGCGAAGGCCGATGCAGTATGGCATTTAGTTTATTTTGTATGACCACGGTTTGCTAGGGATTTGGATACTGCCAGGACGCCCAGACCTGAGCTGGAGAGTGATTAGGGTCCTCAACCTTTGGCTAAAAAGTCTGTACAACAAGACAGCAAGTGACGCATACACACACACACGCAGACACAACAGCATCAACCACCTAGAAGAGGATCAACAGCCATATCCAAAGAGATTCAGCACATATTCACATGAACAATGATACTACACAGAAAATCCTATCACACACACACAGTCAGACCAGGCAAAATGAAACAGAGCCAAACCAAACCACAACACCCGGGCATCATCCACAACAACCACCATACAAGACAGTCGAGGCAATGAGGGAATCGGACAGAAGGACGATAGTCGTAACGTTATAACAAATAACCATCTTAGGAGGGCGACAGTAAGCAAACGGTAAAACAGTTCACATACTGTTGAAGCGTGCAGGTACACACATACAACAGGCGAACAGTGTTTACATTCCAAGTGGCGGTGCGTCTTTGACAACTGATGGAGAACATGGTACAGCCCACCAGATTGAGAGATTGAAGCTCGACCCTTGAGGGATTTAGGAAACCACAAGGGAACCCGACAGAACAAGACAGCAAAAAGAAAGCTAATTTTTATGGGAAGGGGACAGTGACGCATGCGAGCAGTTGATTTTCTGATTGCGAGCACTTAAGATTGTCTCTTTTTCGCAGAAGGCGGGAATAAAATCTTTACCCGTTTCAAGAATGGTAGTTTGTATATGAATCAAAACAATTGCTTCATTCTAATATGTTTTATGTTTAGCTGGTTGACCTGTGCTCAAACTGTACTCCACAACGGTAGTCTCCTGAACATAACCGTGTGGCTGACAGCTTGGCGGTTTACTTTTCTGGTGCCACACACATCTTTGAGTTTTCCCGTGACCTGTCAAACGTCCTACTCGAATTGATTCAGTCTGAATTTTAGTTTACTAGTTTGACATTTGCAGCCAGTCTACTCGTTTGAAACCTGTCATGTAACACGATAACGTTTTTTATCCCATTAAATGTACGAGACTTGGAGGCATACACGTACACCTTTATGAACCATGAGTAATGATGCGCGTTGCTACCTTATATCCCGTGACTAACTCAATGTATCACTTTTTCTGACTGAATTCACGTTGTCCGACGCCCCAACATAGGCATGCGTCAACATACAAACACGCGCTTATGCAGGACTTTGCGACAGGTTCTCTGTGGATGATAAAAAACAAACTTAAGAAAATCAAGCACAACACAAATGGTAAAATGTGAAAGACGGACGTAGAAAAAAGACAGACTGTAGAAGAATACTTTGTCAACTGCGACATTCACAATTTTAGTCCAAGTCATCCACTTTCAGTCAATCCATCTACCTCATATCAGCATGGTTTCTTCTCAAATTTGGTAACTTGTGAATATTTCACTGAGGAAATTCAGTTTACATTTATAATTCTGTAACTTTCTAGATTAAAAGTATTTCTCAATTTGATATTTTCCTCAAGAAGGAACTGTCAACATGGTTTAGGAATGCTCTTTCTATGTATACAGTAAGTGTAGATAATTGTAAGTTTCGTTATGCAAGTTTCGTTATTTCTGTTCACTTTTTCTGTTTTGTTAAGGTATAATTTAGAGGATTAACTTACACTAGACTATGCTCGAGTGATCAACATACAAAGGTAAGCTAACGGACTATTCGTCTTCTGGTTCAGGAATTTGTGTGGCAACCCGACCATGCTAAACGAATTGGTGAGAGTAAAATCATATCACCAAAGTCCAAAAGCTGTGAATCAAAATGACTTCACGGTGGTTTTCAACTGCCAAACTTGACATTGGTTTGTGACGACGTAATAACCTATTGTAAGCCGCCGATTCATTTATGCGGCATCGCGCGCACTTTGTCATGCAGCTTGGACTTGAAAGCATATGTACTCACCTTGAATAGATGCATCAGACAGGAATATCAACAACGCTCTATGGCAAATATTGAAACATTCTGTTATGGTTGTTTATTGCCACACGCAAAACACTGACTTTCAAACCTCAGTCTATCTCGCGGAAACAGTTCACTCAGTGTCATGTTTTTAAAGTAAACTTTATTCAGCTTATGAGTGTACTGAACAAACTCCATAATCTTTCAGCAACAGTTCAAAACAGTGCAGTCTTAAAAGTTGAACTTCTTACTAAACAGCTTAGTCCTTTTTAATTTTCTTTGCTTGGAAATGTTACGGAGATTAGATATGATTTTAATGGACTTCATATTTTCTGTCTGGAAGTCACTACCCTTCTAAAAAAGGGATCACATAACAAAGTTGAAGTACGGCACTGCAATATACTACCACTGTCACCAGACCGTAGTCAATCTTTTAATTCCTGAGTATTCCTTTGTCTTTTTCATTTAATGTGAACTCGAAAAATAGCACTTCATATGGGGCTTATATTTACCGATAGGTTACCATCTTATGGTACAACACACCATATCCCTCGTCACGTTTGTTCGTGGTAAAATTGCCTCTTTTGTATGCGAGTCACTTCCCACGTTCATAAATTAAAACTATTATCAATAGTATTATTATTTGAGTACGTCATTTGGCCTTATGATGTAGAGTAAAGAAGACATCGTTGGCCGTCTCCATTTATTTTGCACATAATCCGTTGTCACAAAAGAAATCAACCAAGCGTGTGATGTGTCCCTTTTGGAGCCTAAGATTTCCATATAAATTGAGCACCATCCACTGTTGTATAACACGCAGTTCTGTCTGTGAGCGGCGTAGTGCGCTCAGTTGGTGACCAAAGGGCAGGTCCTAACGCCACGAAGACGAGGTACTAAAAGCGGTTACTCAAACAGTGTGTAATCAGTGATGTGGACGTGCCATCAGAACGAATGAGGATGTGCTACCGCCCAATATGTGTGTATACACATCAGCTACGCAATTGAGTATACGCGTTCGTTGTCCTATGTGTTAACTTAACCTGTATGGGATTTAATGCAGCAATCAACTTCGCATTTCAAGCTTCTTTTGCGACCACAACACAATTAATCACAGCCTTAGACTATCCGGTCAGTCACTTTTGAAAGAAACACTACACTCTAGTTTCGCTTCTGTTAAAACTCGAAAGTAGTACATATCCTTGTCACGGCCGGGACTAAAACTCTGACAACGATTTCATGAGGCAACCATGTTCACTACTGTGCCACTGGCCTCACATTGGACACACTTGAATAATCGTATGTGAACGCCTAGTCACATTCGCTTTTGAGTAATATTTTGATTACCCGATCGCCTCGAGAGGAGGCAAAGTAACTATCCTGTTAATTCCAATCGATGACCCCCTCGCCTAGGACTTCTCTCCAGGTAATCTCAGATCTGTTGTCGCTGTCGTGGTTTGTACACGTGCAACGCCCATTAAACAGAATGTTATGTCCACTTCATCTTGAAATACTTTGATAATCTTTAGGTAGCGTTAACTGACACAACCGCTATTTTGTTGGTGTGTACTTATCACGGCCGGTGTATTTTCTGTCTCATACTCGTTTGTTTTCTGGCTTTCTGTGAGGTTTAGCAGAATACCCCCCAGATGACTTTTACTGTCGTCCTCTGCTTCCACAACAATCGTGTTGTCTGTACGTTTTCTAACGCACGCATACATTTGTATGGATAACGTATGACGGATGTTTCCTGAAGGTTTTACTGTTGAAGACCTTATGCTACTTACCCATTCAGTATGCATACTTCTAATTAATATCCACGCCATGAAAGTAGGGTGAATCAGAAAACTTCCTTGAAGTAACGGCAGCACACTGCTTATGTAGTCAAATAAACATTGCAGCATAAGGTTACTTGTAAGTTTAAGGCGACGTCATGCACGAAAATTTATATCGGTCATAAGTGCTTATTTTCTGGGAAGAAACCGAGTAATCACTGCAAAAGTAGTGGGAGGAGCACGACAAGCACTTTTTTAAAGCAACACAACGAATTTTAGATGAGCGTAGGGAAAGAAATTTCTCAGCATTCCATTAAACTTGTTAATTTCGCATCCGATTATTAACGGAATCAGCAATCAGCATAGTTTGTTAGTCGAAGCCTTCAAAAGGACTAAATTTTGTAGATGAAGCGTAGCATATGAGACACTGGTAATGATTAAAGGATATCCAGAAACTGGGATTCATTTGACTCGCTCGACAAAAGTCGCAGTGATAGGCAGATCATGATATTTTCGAAACAGTTGTCTTAGTGATAAATGAATGTTTTGGTTTAGAACGCTGTTATTCGCAGTACTTTTTGCAACTCCATAAAAACAGTCGAATATTATTTTTTTGGTTTACAACAAATTCTCCCATAGGAAATACCAGCCTGAGAGTGCAAAACATTTTTTCCAGATGGAAGTGTTCCTTGGAGACGGAGGGCAGTTCATTATTACAAAACTCGATCAACAGCAACGTAATGCAACAGGTAAGATAAATCTGATTCGTAAGAATTGTCTAAAAACACACGCGCTCATCGATGCTACCAGAACATTATGAAGACTGTTGCAAGTAGCAGATGAATACAGGCTTTCTAGAGAGAGGTATTATCGAGTAGCTCTCGTTTGCACAGCGGTCGTTATTCATCATGATAACTAGTGATAATATCTGTGGGCCGTTTTCATTGGACAGATTAGAAACAAAGCAATAGGCATACGTACTTTACACTACAGGTCAATTTTTATCGTCTAAGTGCATAATTACGCGTGAATAGGAAGACTTCTCAGCCTCAGACGGTTAAAAAAGAAAGATTATTTGGGTCAAGAAAACCAAGACTGGCAGAGTAAAATTATAACCAGCTTTATCTGACTTAAAGATGCAGTTTGAATAAGAAATTCCTATTTTAGGGAGTGTCGTTTGGTTAAGTTAAACCTCCAGAAAAGGTAATCCGTAAACTGTTTTTACTCACCAGGCGTTTTACTTATATTGCAACTACATCATCTGAGGTAGCCAATTCAGGTGACCAGCAGTGATTGTAGCTGACGTTTATCGATCAGCGGGAGAACCTTCTACATAATGTATGGCGAAACTTCCATTGCGCAATTAACATCTCATAGTGTCCTATTGAAAAGTTGATTCCTTTGTTACGCTTCACCTTACCAGTTTACCCAAAATCACCAAATATAACTTAGTGGTGGATCTCGTAAGTAATTTTTTTCTCTAAGTACTCTCCATGTTCAAAATTTGCACATAGTTTCGTTCGGGTTCCACCAATGCAGATCTATAAACAAACTAGCTCCTAACCTACACATCAGGATGGGATGCTGCAAATTTCAGCACCTGCCCTTTTTATGGTAGAATGTGTGATCAAATTTCATCGAATACGCACAAGTGCTAAGCGCCACGGGATTGGCTGTCTGCTTCCGGCGAATTCCCAGTAGTTCTATGTACTGAATAGTTCTACGTACTGAATAATTCCATGTGCTAGGATATTTTGTTTTGTGGTCAATAACGAATCGTGATTGGCTCAATTCGACAGGACTGCCGTACCGTGTGCTCCCAGAAGGACCATGTCCGCTTCCATCCCCGCTAATACTCTGGAGACACCGATGTTGAAAACGGACACTCTGGGAATGTCTTCCGAGAGACTTCTCTCCTAAAAAATCCTCCCGAGAAAAGTACCGCACTTGAAACACTGTGATTCAGAAAGTAAAACATGGAAACGTAATTTACCAGACTGGGAGCAGAAGCAGCTATTCCTATTCTTGCAAGGTCCTCCCGTGAATTTAACAAAAGAGAATTTTCGTCACCGACTGTCCACGCTGTTGTGATATAATTGACTAACGTTATCTTCTGTCTGTAATGACTCTGGTCGTGGGGATACAAGCGCGAGATCACGGTTATTATTAGTTGATATTGATGGGAAGGGCTAACAAAAAAAGCAAAATATGATAAGTTATACAAGGTCTGAACGCCCGCCCGCATTTAAACCAAAGGCATCATGTAGATTGAGTACATTAGCTACGACGTACATTCTGTGCAATTTCTACTTTATACTTCAACAAACGTATTCGTATTCACGTCTGCCCAAAACCTATGCTGCGGTTATTCTTCGGCCCTAAAACAATTGCAAATAATTCACTGCAACTGGACTCACTAAGTGTTTTACTGCGGCTACCAACTGAGCAAAAATGATTTTCGCTTCCGGCTCCGTAAACTTTCCATACTTCGTCACTCGTTTGTTTAAGTCTCCTCCTGGAACATATTCCATCACTAAATGCAGACGTGTGAGGGATTCCACAACCTGTGTTTTGTAAAAATAAGGAGAAAACGGTACTTTCTGAGCACAAGTGAAGCAAATAAAAATGTACTGATTGTTCATAATTGTAAGGGCTACTTAATTCAAGACTACACGTAAAAACGAATATTCTCTGATCCAATCAAATATTGTATTTACAAATATTATAGTACGGTTGAAAGATGGTAGACCAGCAAGAGGATATATTATCAATGCTGTCTTTTTATTTGAAACGCATGCTATTTCTTACCTTACAACCAATGATCCTGATCGGTCTTAGAAAACATGAAGAACGTAAAAGACACTAAACCGCTCACTTAGTCATGAGATGGAAATTGCATTCGTTTAAGTTTACATATGCTTCCTAAGAAAAACAGTCCCAGCTGAAAATCCACACGAAACGCATTTAGTCCGCGACTTTGTTGGTTAACCGTTATATATATTTAATACACTGGTATGTATACTATGTTTATACATATATTTAGTACGATAGAACCCACAAGATTTCAACCGTACCACCAAACGATAAAATCGTTATATGTACGGTTCGAAGAAGATAGGTCTGGAGGAAAAAGTGAAAGACAGTATGTTAGTGTGCACAAATTCGATTTCTGTTATTCACCATGTCCAACAGCTTCCTCAATCAAGGTCGATAAACTTTTTTGATTTCAGCCGGGACGTCCTACTGAATTGAGCTTCAGTGAAAATTTCTTCTTTCCCCGTGACCAGTTTATACGCTGGGCACCTGGCTGCCGCTTCCAGACTAATCAGCCACCCGCAAACTGAGTGCGAGTTGTCCAGGTCAGCGAAGCCTGTGAGTCGGGGCCATTATACCTAGCGAACGGCAAAGACTACAGTCGGAAGACACGTGGGCAAACTTCATTATTAATACTCAGGCGAACCGGTGTTGCGAACGAACACTCTGGAAATGTCTTCCTAGAGAATGAGTCCACCTTCATAACCGTACAATGAGACCGCTCTCACAGTGGCTTTATACACTCTGCCCTTTGTTGAAAGACTGAGACCATGCCGCTTCCACAGGAAGTGTGAGTTATTAAACACCCCGTGAGCTTTGGATAAACAATTTGTGGTGTCAGTGAATATCGCACCGGAGCTGTGCAGCTACCAAACTACCTGAACTTTTCGATTGTCTCCAATGGCTAACCACTAGGGATGAGAGCTGGCTTAATGTTCTACCAAGCTTGGAACAGCATCTCACACTATGAAAGTTCAGAGACCATACCAAACTTACAGACTGTGGCCCCTAGTCCGCCTGAAATACTTTAGACTCCATGCGGCCCGTTACTGGTTAGGGAAGTGTCTGTGTAACTCGGGTATCCAAATCGGGTGCATGGGGTCAGTCCCAAAACATTAAGCGCGCAGTCTATCTGAGCGCATCCTAGAATTTCGTCCACTACAAATGTGACTGGGGTAGGGGAGACTAGACAGTATTACAACACTCCACTTGTGTTGCCGAAGTTCAGTGGTAAGTCAACTTCAGCCCTAACCCGGCTGACGATAGACATTGAATTACCTACAAGATGTTCACTTACTTCTCGAGTACACCCCTCCTTCGTAGGCAGTCGAATGAATCATATGCACAATCAACGTCTAAAAAACCAATATGTGTGGGACGTCCAAAGGAATGGGGAAGTTCCTCCACTCTGTGGATTATGAAGACGCGATCAGTGCAACCAGGGGCAGGGTGAAACCAAGCTTGCTGTCCACGGATGTGTTGCTTGCACGTTGCTCTTAATCTACGAAGTACGATGACTGCAAACAACTTCCACGCAACAGAAATCAGAGCGAACCCCCTTGTGGGTAGTTCACAGCGTGCATAAGCATTTTTTGAAGGTAGGGCCGACGTCAGCTAAACCCCAGCCATTTGGAACCTTTCTGCTGTCTCAAGGTTTCCTAGATAAGACCATTAGCGCTCTGAGATAAGTCCTGGTCCCAATCTGTAAGAACAACAGAAGGAAATTCATCTCGACAGAGTGCCTTGGGACGTTCCAAGAACATTATCTCAAGTAAAACTTTTGCTTCAGAGGGCGAAAAACTATCAACGGGCCAGTGAGTGTAAGTTTAATCCCTCGCGCAGGTGGTCAAGTGAATCGCTGTTGCTCAACCCCCCCCCCCCGACGTCACTATGGCTCATGAATAAGCTCACCATTGGATTCTTAGACTGCTTTGTTTGCACCTGACTTCTTGATACCTATTATCTGATTGAGATTGAAAGCTTTCGAGGGTTTCTGGTTAAAGTAACTCACTTAATCTGAATAGTGCGTTGTGCCCACCAGGACTCGCGGTCTTTCGTTAGCTGATTCCGTATTTTCAGAGAGTGATCTTGTGAGCTGAAGTATATTCACTGCCAGAAGGAATAATCCATCGAGCTTCAAGAAACTTGAATGATCGCAGTGAGTCAGTACCACACCTACGCACTTCATGCTAAACATGTGCCCAGTACGCCCCATTGTCTTCTGGTGTGTAATCTTCGGCTGGAGGCAGGCGTGCTCTGGTGGACGTAGGGCGCTTGTATGTTTGCTAGGCTAGATACGTCACATTGCTATTGAAGACAACGTGACTTCCCACCAAGGCGCAGAACGAACTTGAAATTTATAAGTGGATGGTCAAAACCCGCACAGGTGGGCCAGACTCACAGTCATGGAAACAACCAGGCCGTCACCAGCTGACGGCAATATGATTAACCTTAGTTCACGAGCAAATTAGGGACACAGCCTGCCAGGTTTTACAGTAACCTTTCGAATGCTAGAGAATAGCATCGAAAACAGACCGTTAAGAGTGAGAGACTGAAACAAACGTTTGCCGTTGTCTGTTCGCAGAGTATCATAGGAGTTCTTGGCATGCAGCTCATGTCGGTCGGCACATGGCCAACTTACCTGAGCGTAAGAGTCTTCAACCAGTATAACAATGTCCTTGAGGCGCGTTTTGTGCACAGAGTTAGTTAGCTAATAATGAAAATGATCTTTGATTGTTTCTACATCACAATCTGTAGGAACACAGGACATAACAACAAACAAAGTTCGTGATATTGTAGCGAGAAGGCGTCCAATAAAGCACAATCTTTATTGTCCAAATCGCCAGTCGCATGCAACGCACGCTCTCTCGTTTATGAGTCATAATCCCAACCCGCAACAACCCCCGGTTTCCGTTCTCACGTCGTGTGCACTTCTAACCGGTTTACGTGCGTGACCGGTGCCTTCTATCGGAGGGTTTTTCGCTTGCCATTCCTCGTCTGTTTGTCCGATTCCGTTGCGCGATGGCTCGTCCGGCTGCTCGTGCTGTCCGCCATCCACCCAGTGTTGGCCTTGACCGTATTTCAACATCGTGTCGAGATGTTCCTCTGAATGTTGGAAAAACCACGCCTCCGATCTGGCCGTCTGTCGTATTTCGCCTGCCCTGCCTCGCCCGTTGGTTCGATCTAGTCGAGCGATGACTCATCCGGTCGCGCACGTTGTCCTTGATCCGATCGCGGCAGGTTTTCGAACGTACCTCCCCCCCACGTTGAGGTATTCGGCCGAGTGTTCGCACTTCCGACCTGACAATCCACCACAATATGTGCCAATCGATGCTCCAACCGTACCGTCGAGTTTGACAGTCCAAAGACGACTATTGCTAATTATCCAATCAGGCAGTGCCTCCTCTGCAAATGCTCTTAAGACAATCTCAGCAATGGCCCGACTAATGGCACAAGCCACAGAGCCTCAAGACAGGCGCACATTGTACGTACGTGTTGAAGTGGCTGACGGGGGTTGCGGATGTAGTACTTCGTTAGAATACTGAAACCGTGTTTCACTAATACACTGCCTATCGATGGCGAGTTTCTCTGATGTACGTGTGAGATCTGTCTGTTGGTTTAGCTGCATATACGTTTGAACGTTGAAGGTGACATACTTGAGTGGCGTCCGGGTGATGAGTAGGAGATTGTGTCGAGCAAGCAAAGATATCACCTGGGTTTGTGGCGCACCATTCTCCTAGCTATGACTTCTGTCGCGAGCAACAACTAAGGCAATTCCTTGGTATGCTCCTGGAAACAAGATTGGAAGTCACCAATTAAAGAATCGCTTATTAAGCGGGAGGTAGTGAGACGATCCTTTTTTGTTTTGGTTGTACGTGACGTGAGAGAAAAGCTGACCACCGGCATCTCGGCTAAAGAACTACGATGGCAGCATGCGTCCAAATTGGTAATTAGTGTAAGTTAACAACTGTCAGGGTAAGATACTTCCCAGTTGTTTAAGCAGAGAATGGGGTTGAGTTGATTGGCCCCAACCTGACACCCCCACTCTGTTCACAAACCCAACCAGCCAGGCAGTGGGGTTACTTACGGAGTTTGCGGTCCAGGTGAAGCCAATCTATCCAGGATGCCCAACACACCTTGCAAGATTTTGTGACATAAACGGTGCATTAGTTTGGAGATTCATCAAGGAAGCCGGATTTAATAGATCAGCGTGGCCAGTGATTTCAAAACGTGTAAGGCTGTTTTAACTCCTGTATTCGGTTGCCAGGGTTCGTTGACCAATTCTGTTCGTAATCTTTTGAATGGGTTTCAACCCTTCAAGGTGTTCGGTAAAGCTTTCATGCTCACTGGAGCTGAGGATCACAATAATTTTTACGCCTCTTCCGAGATCAACCTACGTTAACATAGATCAGAGGTATCCACGCATTATACGGACAGTAGAGTAGACAGTCGAAAAGCTCCTCGATAGCCCATATACCCTCATTGGGACAGTTTAAACCTTTTCTAGTGGGATAACATGCGTCATGTAATATCGGTGGAGGTTTCGCGTGATAATTAACAAGAGTTTCGGCTGTCAACCATGAATCTACTATGTCCATGTACTGTCGCACATTTTCCGAGACTATTTATTTGCTGACAGTGTGCCACTTAGTTCGAAGTTAAACCTGATTTAGTAGGTTATCTCCCAATCCATAGCTTGGAGGCGCGTCCGGTGGTAGTGTGTTAGTCAAGCTAATTGTCCGAACACTTTGAACACATATACATTTCGTATGTTGCTTTCGTGTTATATTTGGCCCACCAAGTGAGCTGTAGCATTTTGTCCACCTCTCGATATGGTTTGCATAGAGTAGCTTTGTTGTAACTCTTCAATAAAAATACCCAACTGGCACAATTCGGAGGTAATGCACGAGTCATAACAAATTTTACGTGAATTGCAATTATTGTAACATGCGTAACTTAAAGATTGGAGCGTCTCACAAATCACGCATTCATTCTTCCGTTCAGTTCCCACAAAAGAGAAAACTTTAGGATCAGACTGCTTTCACCCGGTTCCTTAGGGTTTCGGTACAAACATTTGACTCCGTAAATGCCACAGGTCGAACGACCAAGGAAGTTGAGACGTGTATCACAGCACCTTCATCCCTTGAAATCTGAAGTCCAGCCTAATCCAGACATTTGGACTGTTCGTTCTGCGGATCAGCCGGGTGGCCCCAAGTGATTAATAACGTTGTCTCATTGGTTGTACTTGAACGTGTACCACTTTTGCTGCTCTGCTACATTTCAATCAACAGTTTTTTTTATATTTACGGACATCACGTGAACCACCCTTACTAAAGAACGAATGATCACAGATGCGTTGTACTTTGGCCAGATTTGGTTCACCGGTGTTTCTTGCTTTTTAGCTCACTCTTAATCTTCTGATAAGGAAAATGATAAGGATATGGTTACCTCCTGGAACCAACTTGGTATACTATCAGAATTAATGTAGTAGACAAAGAAGCTGCGTTCACTCGTCACTAGGTATAACGTGAATGGTAATCGCTTGTGAATATCGCTCTGCATTGTTTGGTCACAGTAAAAAGAGCAGAACTAGTGGATGGTACGTCTTGACCGGATGTGCAAAAGTTTTTCTGTTTGAACTTTAGCTAGAATGCTCCGGACAACTTGGCGCCCCTTATGCTTTCTACAATGGCATCTGATCGTAACAGACGATTGATTCTCTAATACTGACATGAATTGGATCTCGTGTTTTATTTTTGAAGGCTCATCGTAGTGAAGTTGCATGAACGTTTTTGTATTTGTTGTGATCAGTTTCGAAAATTTCTGATTATTTCAAAAAGAAAAAAATGACCGTCAAAAGGAATACTGGCTGATCTTGTACTCGTGTAGCGGGGTATATCCTGAAAGTTAGTTTTCTTCTGTTTATCTGGACACAACAAGTAGATGGCTTTAAGTCTCTGTTTTGCCCGATCAAAAATTACAGCGACAAAGCGCACAGCATCAAGATGTTTATTATCACAGTTTATGAAACGATATGACACACTGTTTCCAGCAAGAACCGGGTATTTTTAACAATTAACATCATTCTTTATTGTTCGAGACTACGTATATGCCCCACGTTCTAGCAACAATGGATAAACAAAACTCCGGAATGATATTCTGCACTGTGTCACTCAGATTCACTAACCTGTGTATCATCAAATGCGTACTGTAGGAGGGCCTAGTTACATGGAAACAAAAACAGACGGACAGAACTGCATACATTAGGCCAAGTTCATATTCAGCGTATGTAGAGTGATGTGACCAGTTCAATCCCAAGGTACACTGGTTGAAACAGAAGGAGGCCCACTGAACACTCGCGACAGAGTATCATTTCTTGATTCTTGTCTCCTTCTAAAGAATCCGAAGCACTTTGTCAACCTGATCTGAGTTCGACAGATCATTAAATACAAAACAGTTTATGATGCAAGGTGCCTGCAGTCTGTTGTCTAATTCACAACCAACCACGCCAAATCTGAGAGTCCAAACATTTTTCTAAATCAAATCAAGTAAAAAATAAACCTTAAACACTTTAAGGGACAGTTTCACACCAGAAAGTGAACCGCAGCAAGGTTACACTGGCTCCTGTCGGCTCCGCTGTTACGGATCAGCGAAAATTGACACGTAAATTCTTGGAGTCAGTGTGGTTTGGCATGCACAGGGATCGTGGTCATGATTGATCGAATTCGTCTTCTGGGTGGTACAGGTGATCAAAACAAGTCACATGACATTAAAAATGTGTATAATTTTTACTTTCACGTGTATTTATAAGCGAGTATCAGCATTTTTGGAGCACTATACACTTCTGGTTGAACCTGAAAGATTAATAGGATGCCACTTTCTTTCAATATAGTCCTTATCAGTTAAGTTTTCACTGGAACCTTTTCCTTTCGTTACACACATTTTACTACGCGGAACAGTTTTCCAACTAATGCCGTTTTGTGCAAATTGACACAAAACTACAAAAATGAAGATACCGACCGGGACCCTATATCTTAATGGTTGACCGCACATTCATCTGGTCCACCGCATTTCCACCCAAGATGGCCACCTAGAGACGCAGATGATTTGAATCATGCTGGATTGGGGAACTGATGTGTTTGCTCATCTTTCTTATGACATTCAACAGATGAATGTTTTCATCCTCGCTTTTCCTCATAACTTGTAATCGTGAATCAATAATGAAACAGATGTGAGCCACCGGGTTCATGGTGTCTTCAATAAGGCTGGCAGATATATAAACCAGTGGTTGTCCTTGCGTAGTTCCCACGATAACACCACCAAGTTACCCATAACAATTTCTTTAAAATAGAGTTTCACTTAAAGCGTGAACGGTGAAAGAACTCATTTCAATCGTGGCGTTGGAATGCCATTTGATGGGTCTGATTCCACTATACTTTCACATGTGACGTCACTGTTTGCTATGTGCGCTGAGATCGTGAACAATAAGACACCGTTTACTCTGACCATATGACAATCACCGGAAAGTTATCAAGCAATGTTGATTTCATCTTGGATTGTTTCAATGACATCACCACCTCTGTTAGTCATTGTGTTAAGACATCTTGTGAAGACTTAGACTTTGGCACCACTTTTCTCTGGGTACCTCCAGATTTGTGCACTTTGTTTAGGCCGTACAACGAAGGATTTATATTCCTTCAGGATTCAGATTGTTGATATTTACCTGGTCGATAAGTGTGCTTCACAGAGTCTGCCAAACCACAGTCTGACTTAGCGTTGTCCACTGCTTCACCAAGAAGGAAGTTGCACTTGCGGTCTAAGGTTGATTTCATTCGTAGGTATTCTGTCTTGTGGTACAACTCCGTGTTAAAGTCTGTTTATTTCTATCAAGACTTGGTAACATTAATCTTCTGGCGTTGCTTTTGCACTTGAACAGAAGTGTTATCCCAACTCTCGCATTTGCGATGTTTATCGAATATTTCTGTCTTTCTATAGCAATCTACACTATGTACATGTTAAGATGTGGGAAGGTGAATTATGAGGATTCAAAATGCGGTATACTATTTCTGACTTTTTTGTTGAAACAGTGGAGTTTAGTTTAAGACTTAGATCATGTAACAAACAAGCCGAAATTTTTAGTGTTCAAACTAAGGGAGATGACAGCTTCATTCTGTTGTCGACCCCGCTTCTGCTTTTTGTATCGCTGTTCTTTGTTAGTTAGGTATTGGCACGTTTGTTTACCGCTAACCATGGTTACTTATATTTTTACAACTTCCTTTTCAGCGGTGAATTCCGGGGCTTGGCTTCACGTGACTCTAGTGGCGTCATTTCTCTCTAGCTTTGATTGACTTTATTTGTACTCACTTTTCATCACTGATGACAAACTCTAACTAATGAAACCATTGGTTACCGAATCTGTTCTGTCAAACTTTATTCCCATGGGAATAATCGATCTACTTACCGGCATTGCTGATCCGGAAGCTATTACCACAAAAGTATGTCAAAGTGTCTCCCATTTACCCGTACGTTGGTTTTCGGTACAAATGTTAACCAGAAATGGGATTCGCATGCGTAATTGTGATATTAACGGCACAACAGACATATGAAGAAATAAGATAGACATGGACAAATTCCTAGGGTAGATAATTACCGAGTCACTGTTGCTAACAACCAGCCAAACGCGTTCACTTGTTGAGTGGCACTTTATTTACCGCTAAGTAATGAGGGGTTTGAGCAAACTAATTCGAACACCTCTCAAATCTGATCCTAGCCTTCGTATTCAGAGAGATTTTTCGACCTGCTGCTTTAGTAATGAAATAATGAACTCCAGGTATGATCTTGTCGGAAATCCCAACTATTGGTTAACCCTGTCACAATCAAGATTCCAAATTCTACCAAATTTTTCGTGAGATGACCATGTTGTTTACTTTGCCACAGACCTCGCATCAAACAAAACAATATTATCACGCTTAAGAGATTAGCCGCATCCATTAGTGACCTGTTGAGTAATATTTTAATTGTTACTAAGTGGTGAAGGATTTGGTTGATATACTCCAATTCCGATGAGGTCTGACGAACATGGAACTTGAGTCACGTGTATGTTGTTAAACGTTACCGGCAAAAAAGTTCGTATGAATGGAAAAACTGCGGACACATGTGAGTAGTGGTCAACTTGTGACAATCGACTCTCTTACGTCTTATCAACAATGCATAAGTACCCCTTGAACATGTGACCACATTGTCTTTTTGTCATTTTGACAGGTGAATTTTCTCCAGCACGATTTATAAACCGTTAGGAGATTCAGCATCTGAACGCTGGGGTACTCAAAGAACAACTTGTTCACTAATTAGAGCGCGCTTGACAATCTGCCAACGGTCTGACGCATTCGTGGACTCAGTGAGATGACTTATTGATTGAACCAGGTAAGCAGCAGGTGTCCATACAGGTACGGGAACAGAGCTGATCCGAGGCCCATCCGGCCAACCCATACGTGCACATGTGCTGCCCTCCGACATGTATTGCGTGAACAGTAATTAGGTCACCTGTCACGCATACCCGTGTGTGGCCAACAATCAAGTGTGTTTACGTCCTTGAATAGTTATGCGCAAGCAGTCGAACGATCCAACCAGCCGAAGCAGAGAAACACTGACTAAGACAGACGTGTCGAAGCCGTTTTTTATCAATGTTGGTCAGAAGACGTCTTAATCAGTCACGGTCATCTGGTCAGATATGTTGGTACCTGTCTATTACGCAATGGACCGTTGCTTATATGTCTGCTAGGGGTGCGTGTAAAGTCTATCACATGACTACGTTAGTAACAAGCAGTATGTATGCCATGGGGCACGAATAAATGAAAAGTGCTGGTCATGTGTGAACACTAGTTAGTTCAGTGTCTCTTGGAATATTTTTCTGCAGGCTTAATAATAATGTTGCTACTTCGGGAGGTGACCAAGGCTTGTGTTATTTTCGAACAAGGAAGGTTGGGAGGCATACATAGTGTTCTTGACAAACACCACTGTCAGCTACATTCGTTGTCCACTCGCAAAGCGTTAAACTGAGACTAGTATTGTTGCAAATATATGTGCATATATGTATATTTAAAGCAATCGAAAAAGGGGGCACACACTGAGTAGTGAATGATAAATATATATGTATATACTATATATATGCCTAGATATGGCAAGGAATCCACTTGCAACTGGTTCGGAACAAACTTGATAGACTTGAATCTAGTTCGATGTCTAACTCAAACAAACTGACAAAAAAATCTATTGGCAACATGACGTGTTGCGAGACCATCAATTATGGGAATACTGAACCACTAGCGTTTTTATTCCTACTGTCCATATACAGTTCAGATGCTTACTAACCTTGATATAGATAGACGTTTCTAGTTTTCTATCTGATTTTTGGATAGGGTAGGCATCAGGTAGTGATCCTAAAAGACATCGTGTTCTTAAGTAAACGCATTTGAACGATTATTCAATATTTTCTCTAACTTTGAAGACTGTGACGATCCTTTGAAACCCAGTCAAGATCGGTTAGGTTTCACGAAGGCTGTCTGAGAGTCGTCATAGATCGTCATTGGCACCCACAACCGTAAGAACCTCTAAAGTAACCGGACGAACACATTTGAGTGGTGCTATGAAAATAACAAGAATACGATAGGGTAACACCCTAGACTAAACACCTGATATACGGCACATAAAAATAAGATACATATTCTAATGTTCTTTGACCCTGATCTAACTGGCAGCCGACAGTTGGAATCAATCCAAACCGTTTTGATCGGTTATAATGTCTGTCCGTGCCTACAAATTTTGATCCACATTTAGTACCCCAATGATGCGCCATTTTTATATCACACTGAAATTATCCATACTTGATTCGATTAGAAATTAGCCTTTGAATGGATTGGACTAAATAGTCCGACGGAACGGTTTCATAAACCTTCAGACCCACCCCTTTGGGTTTCGTTTTGCGGCGAATTTTCAGACAACTGGTACAATGATATCAGCCACCGATCATAACGAATCTTGAACAAAGTGTGGCCAATACATGCTATCACCCCCAATAACTTGTGGGGGGAATGCGAACTCTTCACCGGTAAAGGAAACCCAACTGGTTTTCGGACTACGGAACTAAATATCTGAGAACCTGCTGTAGACAAATATTCAAAAATAGGTGGAGAATGTTTGTTCTTATTCGTGCTGTGTTTTCCTGCCAAGTGGTGGGAAATGATTTCGGCGGAATTTGCACAGAAATAGACAGTCGATTAAGCAGTGGTATGTTTATGGATGAGTTACATACACAAAGAGGTTTACTTCGGGTTGGTAGTTGGATGTACTTAATACCTCAAGCAGAAGTAACGGTAGGTTGTAAGAAATGTATAATATTCCTGTTTCTGACTCACTCAAAAACAAGGTTTCTAATCCGGCTGACTGTATTATTCCTGAAAAAGTGGTTGTTACACAGTAAGCAGATAGTAGCGTAAGTATCTCGCAGACTAAACCGTACCGCAACGAGTTTTCTCCGACCAATTCATCCTAGACCATTCACCTTGAGGCAGTTCATTCTGGGTATGGTTCATTTTGAGGACAATTCAGCTTTCACAACCCTATATATGGTTTTTTAGGTCTGACTGCTAATTGCGTTGGGTAATACCTGGCAGGTGAACTGATTAGTCTATGAAATGCAAACCAGATAAGAACGCACTGGTGTCCACGAATCATATGAGGAAGCCTCGGGTGCACTCCGTTCTTGCAATTATAACTTTTTGGTCTGTTTAGTTCATACCTGCAGCTTAAGGCCTCTTGAAAGGGGAGTGTATGAAGATCCTTTGTGTGACGGTTAAGCCTCAGAATCGGAAAGTAGTATCTGATGAGGTCAGAGACTTTTGAGACGAAGTTTGGTCAAAAGTGAAACGTAACCTAAAGAACCACAATTATCGATTGCTTCTCATATTACTGTTATGTCCTTTTTTAATGGTCATTTTTGGTGTCTTTCTAACTGCAGCAAAACACCGTCGGATTCATACTGAAGATGTCCATTTTGACAGTTTGAAAACCTGTGTCTTAGCGTAGTAGTAGGAAGTAGACTCAATTGAGTAGCTAAATACTTTAGATGCGTTAGAGATAGATCATCATTAGTTCAGGATAACAAGGAATAGAATATTTAAAAAGTCAATAGTCAACGGACGCTCTTCATACGACGTTTGCCAGTTAAGCACGCGTTCGCATGTAAATGGGTCATGATGGAATATGGATACGGTGGTAAATAGTCGAGGTCATGGCAACAAAACACCATTTATTACTCATCTTTATGGCTGTAAGACAACTGCATTCCCAGCGTAAACTCTGTTAACTATTTGTTAACGTCTTGACGACGACTCAACAAAGTACAGGCTGCTTCTGTTGGTGGTGTGGGAAAGACTACTGAAGACTTTGGTCACGTATAATTTGTTACTCATCTTGATCATGTGCATAGGTATTGATGAGGACAGATGCCAGTTTTGTGAGATAGATAGTGTAGTTGGAACATCCAAACACCCAAGGGTCGTTTGGTTTTCTTTGTGTACAGCTCACTGCGACTTAGTGAATGATTAAGGTACATGGAGAGTGGTTTGGCTCCTCGGTTTTTTCTCGCACGATGATGCTAACACTTAGTCTGCTGATTGTATTGTGCTACGTTGGGCTGCATAATAAACTATCTGAATAATCACGACCAGATGTTGCCACAAGTATTCGGTAAGGGAGCGCCCCTAATCAGCATATTTTACTTGAGTGTAGTTAAAGAAAATCCTGTGGATAAGATTACTTATTGGTCGGTATAAAATCCTCAATCACACACTTATCAGTACACAAAAATATGTCTTCAAATATTGTTCGGACACATTTCACGTCTCGTGACCGCCAGTTGCTTGTGTATATGTGGTCATGGGAGGGCGAATTTTTGTGAATATGGGATAATCCACCGGATTGTGATCGATTCGGCCGTTGCTACAATCCTCTGCCTGATCACCCTGATTTGATTGATATAAACCTCGCATACAACTCGAAATGCTTTCGACTTGTCTGCTTGATGGTTGCTCACAAAAAGTGTGACACGATTACATCAGTGACTGACTTTGTAACCTCGGTTCTGATCTGGGCTGGATGGTGCTCTTTACTAGTTTGAACAGGCGTCTAGTTGTTCGACTGGTATACTCTACTGTACGACAATAAGGGAAAGAGTGTGCAAGCGCTATCTGGCCGTGGACAAGTAGCTTGTCTTCAAGACTAATTCTGTGTGTACATTTGAAAGTGATTCAGCTTCTCAATTAGGCGGCGGTGAACATTTATTTGTTTGTTTTACTGACTGCAATTAACGTCCGTTCACCAGTTCAGCGTTTACTTAGTCGGCCGTATCCACACACTCCACAGTAAAATGATACACTTAACATAGATCACATGATTCACATCATTTACCGACTCAAAGAAACGACCGGAAAGATAGTAACGTTTTACTCAGTTGTCTAAATGCCTATAGTACTATTGAGCCCTAAAGCTAGCTTGCACTCACTTTCGTGCTTCTTGGTTATGATTGGATCAATTCGTGTTTAAGCACAAAAGAATTAATTAAGTTGTTTCATATTTTGAGATATTTTTTTATAAAAGCTGGATCTTGTAAATTGAAATCTGAATGAGAATACAAAAACCAGTGGTCCCCTTCAAATTTAGTACACTGTCGTTGCGGAGTGATTAGCTTTGGTTACATGATCCGTTTCTTGTCCCACTGAACCTAATTCCTCTAACCTGTTCACGAGTGACTGCGCTAAACAATCACATTTGGTATAGATTTATTACTATGTAATTTTACTCATTCTCAATCGGCGTGACAACCTTTCGCATCTGATTTGTCGAAAACTGTAGAAAACAAAACAACAGAGAGAGTCCCAAGTATATTCAATGGAATTTAAGATTATTGCTTTTTTACACACTATTAATAAACAAACTGTTCCATCGCGATGACTCAGAATGAATCTCAGTTTATCTGTCTGAATGATTCGATGCGTAACACCTATGCATAACATTCGATGCGTCCACCACTAATCAATCTATTCTTTCTTCCCTGTGTCTGTTTCTCCGAAAGAATTCGCGTATGGTGTTTGGGTGGAATCACCACGCATGTTAGGCCTCATCATAAGGCGCTTAAGGATGATGGAAAGTAAAGTAGCTCACCCAGAGTAAAACCAGATCAGGCTTGTTAGCTCTTAGAAGTATCTGCTTGAATGGATGATATAATTTATCCTTATCTAAGCTTAGCATAAATGTTGCAGTGTCAATTTGTATATAGAATGAAACATAAACATAGGACTAGTGTCATTACAATGTCACCCCTGTGCTTGTTAATAAGCAGTCACACATGCATTGCTTCTAAAAGGAAGCGCACTTATTCGGCAAACGGGAAGTAGGCTTGTTTAATTATTAGTGTACTTGAATAACAGCCCCATATGTATAAGAACAGCAAAAACATTTTGTGAGAAAAAACTGGTTTCGACCAGTTTTTACTATGAAGCTTGCGAAAAGTCATAATTAAGCGAGTTCATCAAGCTGAAGATGGCAAAGTGCTACGGAAGTGGTGTTTGGCTTCAACTGTCAACAACAGGCATTGTAAACCTGACTCTGTTTCAGAAACCTTGTAGTGCAGAACAACGTTTATAATTTTGCTGCATTACTTGTTTTTACACCTCACTGAATGTTAGCCATCCTTTTCTCTATTGTACGCTACCATTTTATCCATAAAAAACGCCCTCAAAGTTAGTTGTTTCTGGTTAGTGACCTGATGAAAAACTTACCTCATATAGTCGAACGATATTTGGATGATAAAGACGCTCAAGAATGGAGATTTCTCGAATCAGCAGACGTCGGGTTGGTGCATCCATGCGAGTTTTGTCGAGCTGTTTGATAGCGACTAGTTCTATAAAAGTCCAAACATTAGGTCAACGAGATGAATATGGCAGCTTCTGAATTTTATACACTACATATGTATGCGAGTAAGTATACGGGCAATTTGAACTACCTTCGAACTCTGTAAATTTTGAAAACCGTCAAAAGTATCCAGTAAAGGTGTTTTGCACAGCAACATACCGTACATGTTTCAGCAATCTGTTCTTCAAGCTATCAAAATCAATAGATAGTTTGGACACAGTGGTAAAGATAGAAAGATCACTTCGCGTCCAAGTCAGGTGTTAGGCATAACGGTCTGCATAATAAACAAAGATGGCATGATACAACACGAAGAAGCCGTTTGAATCGTCAACACTTTTAAGTAACACAAGTGAAAAATCCATTGACAAACCGAAGAAGGAATCACCAGCAAAGTTCTAAAAATGGCTTCAACTTGACTACGAAAACTAGTGAATGCCTAACTCAACTGTTAAATCATTTTTAGCTCGCAGTGGAGATTTGAAGCGGGTGACCATCAGAGCGTTTATTAAGTTGAACAGTCTAACACGACCGCGTTTCATGAACATGAAGAACGAACCTATAACAAGGTACAAAACAGAAATACCTGCATCGCCTCTTACGTTCGCTTGAAAACGTTTTGACCTCCTCAAACCAAAAAGGCTTTGATAATTATCCACATCAATTTTCCAATGAGCCTTCAGAATGATATAATAATGTTATGTAATAACTGTAATTAAACTCCAACGATTTTGATACGAATGATATCCGCGTCATGCACTCAGCAGTTTTCCAGCACTTAACATTGCCAGATTGGTGTAGACCATTGATCTGTCTTTTGATAACCGTTTGCAATTTCTTCTGCTTCGTATGATGCTGTTGTACACAGTTGCTATGGCAACAGTAAAGAGTAAATCGCTTCGCACTTTGTCATCTTTTTAGATTGATTGACAAAAGGGCTAATAGAGCAATACCAGCTAAAAAAAGGATTTTCAAGCGTGCAGCATACATCAGTTGTATCAACTAACCTTAATCGAAGCTGACTTACAAATAAGCATTTGATTTCAACCAATAATTTTAGCAAATAACGCAACTTTTCGAGCTAATTATAGCCAAGTTGGTTAGTATTTGTCGGAAGCTAAGCATTATATGTAGTGATAATAATCCGAAGCTAGTAATTGGTGGTATTAACTCATGATATTGCCCAGAGTCACCCAGTGTGGGTCGTCTGATAGGAAATACCCCGAAATGAGTGAATAAAGGGGGATCTTTTATGACGACCAAACTATTTCAGCAAGTATTGTGAGCATAACATCGTTTAATAAATAAAGTTTCATTCAGTCTATATAGGCGATGTGGACAATCAACATGTACGCCTAATTCGTAGTGAGACACCATAAATGTCGATAAACATATATTTGCTATGTAAATTGTTTCACATTCATTCGGGTCTACTTGCTAAGGGGCTTACAGAAAGCGAATCGGACATTGTAGTTTTCTTTTTTGAAAGCTTAACATTTGTCATTTAAACTCTAAGATGTTTGCCTGGCAGTAGCTTTATGTTTTGATAAAGTTACTCCTTAGTTGATCACTGACAATTTTCGGTGAGTTTAAAAGATAAGTAGCAGCCTAAAAGAGGACCGTTTCTGGAATTATAGCAAATCAAAACTTTGAAAAACCAGTTTTGCAACCTAGCGCACTACTGAACGGATAAAAATCACTCTGTGTAGAGCATCTACTCGTATGACACATAAGAGGCCTATTTGCGAGATTCCCAAACTTGACTACAGTGAAATTAAAAATTTGACTGGTACCTTTGACCTGATTCCACCAACTTTACTTGAATGTAATTGATGACCGATGGACTATTGCAGAAATTGATGTACCTGACCACTATTACAAGCTTAAACAGTCTTCTCTCTAAACGCAGAAGTGAAACTCACGAATTCACAGAAAATGATATCAGCTGTTTTACTATTGAAATCCGTGTCAGGCCAGATTGTTGATATTATGACCGGACTCACTTCCGTGCAAAAAAAACATACTGATTTAGCGCATTGGTTGCCCAATTAGATAACTCCGTAGACAAGCACTTAGTGTTAACTTGAATTTCATGATATTTGTGGTGACAAACGGTTCATTTCTTAGCATAATTACGCAGTTAGTTTGCAGTACGTGCCGGAACCTGTTTGTTGGTTTCCTACCCAAACACAGATGTAAGCGATGGTTTTAAACCGTTTTTCGAGCAGATTGCGAGTGAACAAATTGGTCGATTTTAAAGAAAAGAACTACCGGATTTTAAGTTGTGGGTTTCGTGATATCCCAACTTTTAACTTTCGAACAAACATTAACAAACTTGGCTGCAGTTAACTTGCTTTAGATTAGTTGATTTTTATCAAAAGTTCCCTACTGTTAGTAAGTGATTTGTGTTCACTTTAATCTGCAGAACCTTTGAGTTGCGCAAGAACTTCCATCACAATTAACTGAAGAACCCTGTAGAGATAATGAAAACTAGTTGTTCAGAGAACGGAACTGTTGTCAATAAATTCTCATCCTCTGCTGGTACAACTGTATATCAAATTGAGTAGCAAGTTCAAGTATAGTACGAGGGCAAGACAACTGAGTAAAACACGACACGGCCGTGTTGTGATTGTGCTCGCGAACGAGGTGGGTTTTACAAAATCAGTGTAGATTAGACCTTGCTGGAGGGATGGGATCAAATTGTCGCGTGGGTTGGGTGGGCGTTCAGCCATGCTAATTGCAAGGGGTGACCGAGCTGTTTCTAAACGCAAATCCGAGCGTCGTGATCAGAATGCGAACGCCCGGCTATGAACAGAGGATGAACCACGTGATCTTTTGTGACCCGGTACTCTGGGTATGGCAGACGATGTGAAACGCTCTCCCCTCAAGTGTGTGTCGGTCACAGTCAACCAGACGGACCAAGATGGAGGAGTTGATGCTCCCAAACGTTCCGGAGGGAAGCCACACCAAGCAATGCCCACGAATTCTTTCCGATAAACGTCCAGTGTTGAGCACAACCACAACGATGTCGTGTTTGTGTTTTACTCAGTCGCCCTGCCCCCATATTATTCCTGATCAATAATTTCTTTTGCTGTTACTTAATATGACAAACAACTGCACCAGCCTAGGACGAGAAAATACCAAAACGGCTCTGTTCGTTGAAATGCTTTCATAATATTCAGTCAGGGGCATAGTGCTTTGGTACAGCCACTTAGTAGCGCATTCCGCAAGTCTACTACTGCAAGAGTTTTATGAATCCTATCCAAGGGTGGTTTTCACTATCCTGATATTGTGCCTGACTTTGGTGGGGTTCGTGCTCAACTTTGTGCGCGTGTGGATTCCGCGGTGTAGTTATGAATACTCATTTAGACGAGTATAATAGAGAATCCGTGCTGTGGTGGATCTTAAAGGAATCCTTCAGACTAGATCAAATTTCGTCTGACGAAGTGCACCTGATAAATGAATAGCAAACAAAATACCTTCTTAGTAATAGTGATAAGGGTTCGTCACATTTCAGCTAATAAGGGGAGATGGGAGCGTTCGCGTTCATTTGGCACTTTGTGAAGAACTTTTGCAAAACAGACGAAATATCCGGAGACCCCGTCAAAATCTACTGGCCTGCTGCCACGTCCTATTTGTCACCCAGCGTTTATTGGTAGTACTTCGGGGATGTCATTAGTGGAAGTGCCTACAGTACATTCTGATAACGTGGTCTGAACGATCCAACTGAAGAACACTAGCGCCACAAAAGCTACTTAAGGACCAAATTGATATGTGTATCAGCTGCTGACGAAGTGTACACAGCAAGCTATATAATAAGCACCTCATATCCCGTTATCCGGCAGTAACAACTGTGCGAAGCAATGAACAACAGTATCAGCTAGAATTGAACGAAAAATTGTGTCAATCCAAGGTAACTCTGCAGCACTGCGGCTTTTGGAATCAATAGCCGTCGTGTTATTTTTCACTTGCATCACACAAGTGGAACAGTCATCTTGAATAAAGGCACTGTCCATGAGTTTGACAGATACCTGAGTTGGTTCGATGACTGCACCACATATCCGGCACCTGCACCCACTACCAGCAATGTGGCTGTCCTAAAACAGTTGCGTTTGCATCACACAGATTTCTACGTGTCATCAATGTCCGGTTACACCAAATCATTAAGTCATGACTTCAAGTCCTGAATTATCTAGTTGGCCTTTCGGAAAGAGCACGCTCCCTGAAGCTCAGAAGTTATACACAGTGTTACTAACTTTTAAGGATCGTGACCATAACGAATCCGCTGACTGCGGACCGATTATATTAGTCTGTTTCCTCAAACGTCATACTGAGTTTAAATGATGACCATCCATAAAAACACTTAAGTCCATTCGCACTATTGCCCAACAATCAACATGAAGTTCGACGTGGATTTTTATGCATTAGCAAGTTACTGACTGTCTAGAAGTGACAGGCAAAGTCTGTTGGTGAAGGCCAACAGGTTAATGTCTTTTCGCGTGTTCTGGTGCTCTCGACTGAGCTGACCGTTTAACATTGTACACGAAACTCTTCACGTACAGTATATATAAATATATATAACTGCTCATGGCCCACCGATTTCCCACAAAACTGTTGGCTTGATACCAGTTGAAGAAGTATTTCTTGGTCGACACTTTAAGACTAGTGATGTATCACAGGGTTCCATACTAAGGTGCGTGGTACTCAATTCATCCTTTTAAGAAATCCTATGGTTTTTCAATTCACCATCACTATTATATTCCGGTAACAATAAAATTTGATGCACAGTGGGTAATGCGCATAGGTAGAGAAGCTGCTTAGAACGCTTTAGATCGCTGGGCTTCAAACAGTCTGCACTTGTTAAAAACTGCTAGATGTAGGGTCATACATTCACGTCCTTCTTGAGACACCCGGCACCTACTTAGCGCCGAAGAAATAGGTGACACTTTCTGTGAATCGAACACAGGAACAATCGTTTCAAATGACCTATACCTGCCTTCTGACTGCGTGTCAGTGGTTGAGACATTGAATTTGGTGCCTGATCTATCCACTCAGAATTTTTCACGATTAGGTTCATTTTGATATTGCATTTTCTCTTTGCGTTGAGTGTCCACACTTGCCTTCCTTAGCTAGTGAAAGACATTGCTCGTGTTGAAAAGTTAGAACGAAGAGCCACTTAGCAGTTATGACGGTTCAGTCGTCATCTTTTTCAACTAAGCTGCGGATTTTCATTGCATTATGAACATGTTTTAGGTGATGAAATCATAGCACCAAGGTACCTTGTCAGCTTGACCCCAACATAACCCCGTAGTTCAGGCGGCCAGTTTAGGAGAAACTGATTAAATCTACAGTACAAAATGGACCAGTGGACTCGGTGAGGTCATTTTCCTTGCGTCCAAGTGTGGAATAGCCCACAGGAATTTACCATAGCAGCGTCCTCCGTGGATAAATTAACATACAGACTTGAAACACACATTCAGGTCATCAAACTGAATCACATGTTATCGTGGCTATCAGGAACATTACGATAGAATGAATTCATGTTTGGCCAGTATTCGGCTGTTAGTCAGCCCTCGTAGCTGTTTACTGAAATGAATTTGCTGTCAGCATGACAGGCTATGGTTGGATTTCCCTTCTGTTCACTTTTGCCCTTTGGCCATACATAGTCTCAGTATTGTTGAGCTTCTAGAATTAAAAATTTCTACCGACGTCCATCTCCCTTCTAAACCGTCTGGTAAAGATTCAGGTATATATGAGTACTTTGATGTTCCTCTGATCTTTGAAGTTGTTGTTAATTTTATGAACAAAACTGCATAACAAAACTAGGTAAGGTAGGTAGCCCACTTGTGAATGAAGAGGCATACCTGCGTTCCTAGCTGGGAAGTCACCTAACGTTCGGTATTTCGGATCTTGAATAAAAGTTATCTACCTAGGTTTTTGTCCGTTATTATTATATCGCACGGGATACTCCAAACGGCAGCTTCTGAGATAATGGTCTAAAGTCACCAGGCAGTGAATTCCATCACATATTCCTTTCCATATGTACATAATAGAGTTGGTAATCGGTAGATAAGTTAGAAATTATCGCTATTGCTTTACAAAACTCTCATCAGTTTTTGTGCCTGAAAATCTTATCTACTTTGGTTTTTGTCATGCGACTGCTGCCTGTGGATCACTGCTGCCGAATGTAGTCACGCATAGTACCACAGTTCTCTGTGTAGTTCAGCCACGGGTCTTAAGAAGACTGCACTCAAGAAATGAAAAGGAATATCTTTGTGTATAAGAAGATACATATTCAGAGTTACGCCCCAACCACACATTTAATTGTCTTACAGATCAACCAAAAGTATTAAATGGACCTAATTGCAAATTAAGACATGTTTAAACTACTGAGGAGTAGTCGGGGATTTGGTTTACTTTCAAATTGACCATCACTCACATTTGATCGCAGCGTTC
>QNGE01006497.1:0-31260 GCA_008508345.1 Paragonimus westermani
GATCGAAAACGTATGTTCACCCATATGTCTTTATTCTCAATATCTTAATGCGCATATTTGAAACGTAAATTATGTTTGTGTAGATTACAAATACAAAAGAGTTCCAGAACACTTGCATATATTTGAAATCTGTGCATGCCTGGCAACTTTGTTTTGTCTGCATCATCTGTCTGATTTGGTTTTGTAAATATATTCACATACAATGTGGACGTTTAATTCGAAACTGTGAATTGTGATCATGACATAATTTTTCGTTTTGTGTCAAACCATTTCGTTAAGCCGATGAAGTTGGACACGATGCTCTAGCTGATTTACTCAATTTTAGTTCAACAATAAACGAAAAGTAGGACACCCTTACTGATTACCACGCAATCTACCGTGTGTGTACACATGGGACTAAGGCAATTGAGAGATTATGATATGTGCAGAGAAAACGTAAGGGAATTATGCGTAGTGTGGATTTGTGTGTGTACCGAGCTGATCAAACTAGTCTCCGGAATAAGTCATGATACACATATGACAGGGGTGTCCATGGTTTGCTCAATCCCGTTTTACGTTTGCTGTTATCCTGTTGGCCTAACAGATGCTTCATATTCGAAAAGAATACTTATTGTCAACTCGCTGATGTCGCGACGAGTCAAGTACTTGACTGAACTCTCTGTCGCCAAACCAGAAATGTAGGTTGCCAACAAACTGGAAAATCTGTTCATAGAGAAACTCACAGACTGTCTGTCTGGACTTGTTTGTTGAAGAATTGAATAATCGTTAACTAAACGTCCATTGTAGGAAAAGTGTTCTACATGACCTTAAAAATATTGGAGCTCAAGCGTGGCTCCGGTTGCTACCGGTAGCACTCATTTGAATGCACTGAGACTGTCATCACTCGCCATTTTTATCCCAATTTGCCATGGAGGACGTCCATCTCAGGGTTTTGAATATTTTTTTACCATATTCTGTCGTTTAATGTGTTCCAACAGACAGGATTTTGGGAACAGAGTATGTAAATAATGCAACTTTGCTGGATAATACTGTGGAGACCGTGTGGCCAAGAGTGCCTATAGAATGCGTTTTTTGATGATCATATTGCGCATCTTCTCCTCTCCAGTCGCACGTGAAAACCCAACGCATGTGATCAGTTTCTAGTAAAACGCAGAGGCATGTTTCACTGACAGCGAAAATTGATTATGTGCTCTAGTCTTTTGCACCATCGTGTTTGTGCACACAACCTCAGTCGCCAGGTTATGATCAGCGTGTCTTCTTTAAATGTCAGTAATACTGTGGAGCTTTGATGACATAATAACACTGTTAGCTTGTCGGTAGACCCCAACAATTTGTTCGTCAGAATGCGTTTAGCAACTGAGGAGATTAGGCTTCCGACTACTGCCTTTACATTAAGGTTGTGTTGCTCCATCCATTTGGCCAACCACCTTGGAATGCACCTAGCTTTTACCGAATCGGAGTCAAGTGCTGTCCAAAAAGTTACACAATCACCTAACAATTTGCGCGTATCTTTTTTTCATTATCAATTTAACGAAAATCGTGTTTGGCAAACAAAAAGCTGAAAAATAGTAGGCTTGTTTCTAATTTGAGTTATTTTTAACAAACATCACACGCAAAAGTGTTTTAGGAAAGCAGTCCTAATCACTTCACCTAGTTTAAAGATCACATCTCATTATACCTGACCGCTAACTAAGCATTTTCGTTCACCGTTCTGGCTCTCACTTTGATCAGCGTTCCTTTTCTAACTCTACGAAGGACGTGGTGTTGTGGTTCAAGCGGCCTATCCCGTTTTTTAGCCGGCCTTAGTGGATTGTGTTGAGTCGGTCATCTTGCAGTCCGTAAATTAACGCATGCAAATGTATTAATATTTTTCTAATTATTGAAGATAGTTAGGACTAGTGAACATTATAGCAAACAACCATTCCCCCACTTAAACGATACAGTGTTAACGTCACCACTTTCTGGTGTGCAGTCAGGGGTTAATGCGGTAAATTCATGTTACTGATGTTTTCATCAAAGTCAAAAGATTAATGTCGCACCCCGTGTCGTACAACCGATCAACTGATCAGTGTACGTATGTGTGCCTCGCTTATATGTGTACTGTTCAGAGACTGCCTTCCCGAATCGATTTTCAGGGGATTTTCTGGTTTTTAATAAGTTCCGGAAACGTCCACCATCTTGTATCAGAAAACTCCGTGAATAGCTTATAGTTTTTCTTTGACCACCTCACAGCGTGAGATTTTGTGTCCACAAGTCTGTATCGTATAGCTCACTCGTGTGTTTATGTTTTCTCAAAATATATTTGTATGTGGTCAGCCAGTCCCAGGAAAAATTGTTTGCCCACAGACGCACCCTGTCTTTCTCTGTTGCTGTTTACTAAACTTGTTCTGTACGCAAAAGCACAGCCTTCTTTGTAATGGCTTAACTAAGAACCAAGGTCAGCAGACGTTTCCGGCTACTACTAACTGTAGTTGTTTATCTATAGTCCGATGAACTTCATCATTATTTTCATTATTTTATACCTCGAAGTCATGGAATTGGACTCCTGTCATTCTCTTTAGAAACCAGTGTGTAGAAAACTGAAAATTCATTCTGCAAGATGCATTGAACTTTGCATTACCTTGGCTTGGTTATATGCCCTGATCATGATAGAGTGTGGAACAGTTTACTTCGGCCACATCAGTTAACCAATTTGATACAACGATTAAGCATACTTCAGCTCGCTGAAACCCGACCAACTCAATTCTAACTTCAGAGAAACTGGGAATTTAACTTTTTGGAAACGCTGTATACTCGACAGGCTGAGAGCCGCGGCATATTTTCTACGGAGCTGATGCGAGGACTGCAAGCTCATCCATACCGAGGTCTCTGGAGTAATCAACCAATATTTCTTGACATACATTTGCGAATCAAGGATGTTTCTTGCTGAAAAATGACCGAGGGAAATGACGCGGTTCGGAACTCTAAGCATATTACCCTGCGTCCTTTTTACCATCCAATCATCCTATTCGATATACTATGCTCATACGATTAGGAAACATTTATTTTTGGAGCGTATGCCGAAGCGTGCACGCTTGTCTTTTGAACATCCTGCTAGTGGCACTTTTGTAATTTGAGTCCATCCATCTTTTTTATTATTGGTGACCATAAGGTACATTAGTTATAACCTGTACCAAACGCAGCAACATCTTTGGTTGATGTACTGGAAAGTCTTTCAATTTTCAGATTCGTTAACATTGAAGATGTATGTGACTTACTATACAGCCCCTGCAGTAGCGTTTAGTTCGAGCGTCCAGTTGAATAGTATACTACTTTTTGGTGCATTGAATCATAACCTTGAAATTTGTTGCTTTTCTCGTTCTGACAAGTACAATCGCCTTGTTGTTTCTTTCACTGTACAATACAGTTCAGTCTTCTGAACCAAGGCACGGTAGCATATCTGAGTCTGCAGTCTCTTCTGACATTCTTTCTCTAAAATCGTCCGCTTTCTTCAAACCGGTTAGCTTATCTCCACTTGGCGTGACATGAGCATGACAAGTGTAACAGAAAGTAGACAACAGAGACGTGCAGTTAGTCAAAGTCTAATCCCCTGTAAATGCTATACGGCAACGACCCATCTCCACTCCACAGGAAATCTGACATCTGTGTAACCGGATAGCGTTAAGTCAGTGTTTCTGACCAGCTGCAATACTGCAACGCATGGTGGCCGTGTGGTTATGCTCCTCCGTTGATTACTACTGTGCATTACGGTTTATAGCCATTTTAGGTACTTATCTGCAACAGCTAGCATATCAAACGTTTAGCTCACCATGCTGGTGCAACAAAGCGAGGTTGTCGTAAAATTCCCTCCAGCGATTGATAAAGTAAATGACATGCATACGCCGGACTTCAAATTCACATCTGGATGTCTTACTCCATGACAGGTTTTATTAATTATCTCTTTCTTTGTCTGTCTCAGTCCTAGGCGTATTATATCACAAGAATCTTAATAAACTCTACCTATCAAAATCTCCGGCTTTGTGAGACATAGTGGCTCTTCAACGGACATCTTGTTAGAGTGTCTATTCCAAGTGGGGTCACATACTTAGAGGTTCAAGTACATCTGGTTATTTTGATCGATTTGTCAACTTATGGAACGCATTATTGCAAGATGCATTATTTATTCCGGATTACAGCTGTGTATGCGGAGCTGATTGTAAACTGTTTCTCTTTCCACCTACTCATCACCTTTATTATGGCACATATGTTGGCTAATTTTCTCGCAGGTGGTCAATAAAAACAGCTGGCATAATTATGTAGTGTATAGTTCACACTGATCGACATTTCACCCTCACCTTTCTCTTCACTTAGAAGCTTCGTTAGAAACAGCGTTTTTCATACCCACTATGATCAAAGGCGCCTTTGCCCAGAGACAACTTAATAATTCTCTTCATTTCTAAGTCAACTCATGCATCCCTACTTCAACATTCCAAGTCTAGCTTGGTTGTAGAAATGATCAGTTAGAGTTCACCGACCAAGATAGCCAGTATGTTGCGGTGAGGGAAGGCAAAACGACCAACTGAAATATCTCCGGTATTTGAGGCTATTTTTAATCTGGTTGTTCGCTAGGCGTGGCATATGGGTTGCAAACGCTTCATCACCAAACGAGATGACATTACACGTGCGTCAGGGACATGGCCAATTCCAATTGATTTCCTTCTACGAGGACCAAACTGTATGCACGTTAATCATGGACGCCACAAAAGTCCTCGCTTAAACAAACCTCAAACGTTTACTGGACAAACACAATAGAACCTTACGTAAAACCAGGTTTCAAAATAGCAGGCATCTCATTATTTCACTTCGTACGGCATCCAAACGAATTAGCACTCATTGCATTTGTGACAAAACACTTTTGTTTCAAAGTATGTGCACAATTTTTCAAGCAGTCCATCCTCATGCTTGATGCGCGCTTTTTAAAGGACTGGGGGAGAAATTCATGAAAATGCAAAAGCTGTGAGCAGCTATAATTTATGTTCATTTTGTCCGACTAATCTGGTTGTTAGAGTGAAGCCTGAAAAGCAGACGTTTCAAAAGAAGTAGTGGAATGGAGTAACACATGGAAGCAGCAGATTTAGAGCATCAATTAGATAATCACGGTTGCATGAGACAAAGAACAATTGGCGTGGTTGCTCTCTTCTGGAATGAAAATGGCTAAGTAATTGTTGCTGAGCTGTGAAAAAAACTTGATTACTGAAAGCAGATCATGATATGCCCGGCGTTATAAAAATTGTCTTTTGTGGATTCAGACGGACTGCACTCGCCAGCCAACGTCGACCAACATATCGCTTCGAGTTGTTTTTTCTGTGCTCCGTAAGCCTAGGAAACGTTGACGATACACGTCGTTTTCTCCAAGTGTGAGGTGATATTTGATCTGTACTTGACGATACTCCTAGCTGCTATCTAATGAGGAACGTGATGTACAACTTACATGGTTCGTTCCATAGAACTATTTAAATTGGTATAACGACATTAAGAGCTCCGTCAACGGATAGGTTGGTTCGTAAGTGAAGAGTTAACATCCGGGCAGTATTGAGTAAAGATAAACCTGCTTAATATTATTAACTTTTGCCCCTTCAATCTGTTAAAAATTATAACGAGAACCTTTTGCAACAACACCACCTTGTTGCATATGCCAGTCTCATGGTACGTATACCTGTACGACATACGTACATCAACTTTCCTAATAACTAGTCAAAACTCTTGTGCAAAACATGATTGGATCCAACCATATTTCCTTGTATCGGATAAATCATCAGTTTCACACACGGACTACGAAAAGTGCGATCTCACAGGTAGCTTTCATTTATATTTCATCAAACCATAGTCAGTGGACGTTAAACATAAGCTTGACCGTGAGGTCTGATAAAGAATCTCAATTTGCCACTGAACAGTCAAAATTCATAATGTGGATATTTTGTAAAGAGCACCTCTTAGTAGTGTCCTCGTGCACGCAACAGTCAACATATATGCCATAACATGTTAATCATGTACGGAGTCTAACAACTTACGATTACTGACATCAAATTTGTTCCCCATTCGTTTTATGTTTAATAAACCAGAGCCTGTACGTTTTACATAGAGATATCTTGGTTGCCACAATTCGCGGTTTAAAACGCTT
This sequence comes from Paragonimus westermani, assembly GCA_008508345.1. Lineage (NCBI taxonomy): Eukaryota > Metazoa > Platyhelminthes > Trematoda > Plagiorchiida > Troglotrematidae > Paragonimus > Paragonimus westermani. The sequence goes on from QNGE01006497.1 coordinate 6,161, forward strand.
TTTCGATATTCGCACAATGTGAGGTTGTATCCTGAAAGGAACAGATACAGATCGAAATGTGTTTATTTAATGTTCGATCCCCCACTGTAGTCTGGTAGCTGGAGCTAAAGGGTGCTTCATTAAGTTGTTCCGTGTGTGTGTTAGATACTTGTGCGTTTAGTGTTTGTGTGTGTCGCTAACAGCGTTGCTGGTGGCCTTTTGTATTGCTCCAGCCGTTGGGCGGCAAGAAACAATAGGCGGCTTTCCTCTGTTGTTCATGTAAACTGTCGATTTTTAATGTGAAATAATTTCAAGTTGAACATCAGTCACAATTGGTCGCAGTCTTCACATTCAGGTGGACCGCTCATGACCTCAGTAATTTGAAATGTCACATAGCAGGTTTGATGAGGTTGGAGATTTGGAGCTATCTCGGAAGTCCTAATCGCAGAGTTATCAACTGGAGTTAAAAGGACAGTTACTGTATCTTCTCTGGAGACGATCGTGCAAAATGATCCCTACTCATAGGCGATAGTGGTTGAGCGTGGAGGTTCGATAGTTCGGTCGGACCTAATTCGAGGTGAATGGCCAAATTGTCACCACGGCTGTCTCATGAAAGCGTGGCCAGTGCTCTAATCTCGGTCGTGGCAAGGAGATGCACTACTGTCGAGCCCGAATTAGAGTGAAACTCGAGTTTAGTGCTTCTTTCCGAAAGAGGCTGGCTGGTAAGTATAACTGAATGTGAAGACTGTGATGAAATGTGTGTGATTTTCAACTCGAAATTAACCAAATCCCTGATTACTGACTAGTGTGAAATTATTTTAATTTCTACAAATACCCCTGGTTTAAATTTACGTTCATCAATAACGTTATCACTGTAGTAATTTCACAAGTTATATCTGCAGGACTTCGAACAGATTTCTAGTTTCACAGGGATCTGTAGATTAGAGGAAGCTAGGAATATATCTGAATTGTACCAAGCTTGAAGTTGCTGTGGGTAATATAAGAGAAAATTTCACGTAGAGTCAGTCAGGAACTGCGGCCATACGCAATTTAGTTGGGCAGTTGTAAACCTCGTGGTTTGGGCAGAACAAGACAGAATATTGAATATTTGCTTGGATAAAACTGGCTCTTTACACAAACAAATAATGGTTAGCAAATTGTGAAGCTTACAACATGGCGAACTCTGAGCACGGAATATCAGTCAGTAATGTGGTAGCGTAAACAGTCCATTGAGGCTGTACAGGTTTAAAAAACGGGAGTGCAAGTAGAAGTTCTTAGTATCAGTTCAGATGATGTTACGTGCAACAAAGTGTGAAATGTTTAGTCAATATTTAATGTGACCAACACACGGGGATATATATGAAAGACCTACAGCACGGTAATCTGAGAAAACCCGGCGTTGACTTTGTGAATTTTGTCGATCTTGGCTGGGTGACAGGGAAATCAAGTCGCGGGGCCGGCTGTGGAGGTCCGGAGGTTCAAGCATTCATGCGGACGTTTCGCTTGTAGTAATCCGGACGTAATCCTGATTAATTCTGGTCAGAATCAACACCTTGATTACCAACAATGAGGTGATCCATAAACGGGAACAAGGCATATTAGTGGTTCATTTCTTGCTACAGTAAACAAAAACGGTGAAACAAAATATTGGATGATCGGACGTAGCTTCACTTAGGTCCACTGATTCTACTGGACCTTTTATCTGAAGACTCTGACCAATTTCCATCCACGTTCACGTCACGGTTTCGTTTGTATTCACCTGTAGATGACGGAGTTACAAAAGCCGATGTTAGATTGCACTACTGAGACACCCTAGCACCTACAGAGGGTTCCATATAGGTCGAGGGACTGTAATTATCCTGACGTTGTGAGTTTGATTAAACAGAAAGAAAACAGGTAGCCGTTGCTAAATCTGTCTTTTTATTCTGTACGCTATAATGAAGTCTCATTTGGCATGTTGTTCATATATACTAAAAGCCACCCAAGATTATATATCATTATTCCTGAAGTAACGTCGTTCACGAGTTACCGGTGTTAACCTTATTTTACTGAAAATAAGTGCACTAGGGTGCTCTACGTATGCAAATGTAGAGTGAGTAGGGCGTTTCAAACTTTCTAGTGATTGTTCCAAACACAGTGTGATTTTTCGTCTGCACACACACACAGCTGATAAATAAGCCAACCTCATTTTAAACAATCTTTTCAAGGTCCCGTTCACATGAAACGTTACTCGGATTTTCATCTTCGTGGCGGTAATTAGTGTGACCCAAATGGCAGGGATGCATTACCTCTCCATTAGATAAGTTGGGTAGAAACCGATCACTCGTCACTCAGTCGTTTCAAACGTTCAAATCACACTACATTTTCTCAATTGTTGCCTAACTTTTCCACCACACATTACAGTAGTGCTTTCAGCGTATATTTAGCTTATCATTCTTTCTGTTGGGTAAGATTGTTGATGTCTGCGTTGGGAGATGTGAGTGACTTTGAGGAGTTTCTCACGTCAGCGAATCACCTGAAGTACAAAACGGTAGGACGTCTATGGAAGTCATGCATTCACCGTTGAGACTGATATTCCCGTGAACAGCGCTGAGCTGCATCTGTCCATGGGGTTGTTCACCCAGTATAGTGTATACTTAATATTACTCAGGCTGCGCTCATTAGAGTAGAATCGCTGGGTGGGATTTCGCAAATAACAGGTCTCACATTCTGCCTTGAAAATATCGGCTTATGTGAAGCTGAGATGTGTTCTCACTGTGGACACTTTTCAATCGAACGATGAATCTGACATAGGTTCCAGCAGGCTGTTCAACCAAAGGGCGACGACCTCGAAAGACAGTTTTTGAATAACTTACACATTCTGTACCTCTGACAAACTTGAGGATTGAATCCTATGTGGTACGGTGTCTTTTTCTTGTCCATCATAGCTCAACAGAACACCATATCCATGTAGCTTTAATAATTCTTGTAGTTTCAAGGCAACTGTATCTATAAAACGAATGCTTCTTTGTGTTTCATATCCCGCGACGTTTGAAACGAAAACTGTTTATTGTCAATTTTGAGAGATTTGAGGATATCTTGTAGCAGCCTGCCCATTCCGTGAAGTGAGCCTGAGTTGTCTAGATTTATGATAACCATACTTCAGAGGCATCGCCCACCCTCTTTTTAAAAGATTTGGCTCAACACCATGCACACGTGAATTTTTCTTCAGCAGATGTTTTCAGGTTGAGGTGTTGATAACGTGGGTGGATTGAGGTTCAGTTAACGAAGGTAACAGACTAAAGACGTAGAATTTTTCCTGGAAACTTGTTGTCGTCTATTGTTAAAAAGTTGCTTATAATCAGAATGTGAATAAAGCCAATAAAATACCTATACGATAAATAAACAACCATGTTCGTAAGGTAAATGAATAGCAAAACTGTATAACAAAATACTGGAACTAATCAAAATCCGGATATCACAGTAGGAATAATTTTGGCAGTTGCAAATCGCCAATTGTGGGATATCACAGACGGATAGGCTGTTAAGAATAGTTCTTGATCTGTTAGTTGTTTGCTGCATGAATCTGTTGAGGCAGTCGAGTCGACGATCCTCATCAAGGTACTGTTAATTGTTTAGCTTGCACTAGGCCGTCAATGCAATATGTTGTCTGGCGTGCTATGTGATGGGGAATAGTCATTCTTTCGGCGCGTCACTTAGAAGTAGGTTACAAGACCCGAGTGGTTGTGGTAGTGTTCGTGGGCTTCAGCGACGCCAAATAGTGAAATAGGTCGCATGTTGGTGGCAACGTCACTAACATTCCTGGCAGATTTGGAACTGCTGACCATGTTGAAGGTTGACAGTAAGGTGCCCTTTCTTACCTCGGTTGCATAGTCCGCCTTATCTTTTGGAATGCGGAGCAAAGGGCTATCATCATCGGGTCACGTTGCATTAATCCGTCTCATGTCATCCTAATAACTGTTCCATGTGTGCAGTAACTTCTGGTTAAACCGTCACCGGGAAGAATCGAGAAATATTGATCAATCGCACATAGCAATACGAACTGACTTGTTTTTTAGCTTTGTAATGACGACATAAGGTCATTGAACGGTCATGATTATCTCGAAGCCAACGTTAATTTTTATATCAAGCGTAGTTATGCAAATATTTTTTTTTAACAGCTGCTGAATTTCGGCATTAATGTAGTCCTGAACATTTGAACTCGTTCTTGTTTTTTGCCAGAAATAAGATTTTCAACCAAGAATACGCATGGTGATGGAAATAATATGTTTATCGCAACTTCAGGATAAGTTTGTACTAATGTTAACGCTGGTTTATTAACTAGGCTAGTCAGGGTTTGCCGGGCGATATGGAACCACTTACACACTTGCCTCATCAGAAAATTAGGTTGCACATACTTTGTTACCTCGGTTTTTGAACTCGAACAAACCAAAGAAGTAGCTGCTTCAGTTTATGCGGAACGCTTTCAGTCATTGCTCGCTACAGGTTTTCTGTGCGATGCCTAGTTTGTCTAGGTTGCAGAGTTTCACGTGGTTTTCTAGCAAATGCAATCAAAAACAGCAGCTTACTCAGTACAACTAACTCAATAAAACCAATATTGATAATTAGAAGGATTTTGTCTAGTGCAACTCCATGAATGGAGTTCACGAAATTTGGATTTGCATTGGCTAACCCTACACCCTGTCAGCCTGTCAAGACCCACTGCTCAAATTGCGGTGTGACGTTGAATTGACTGATCTTGTTAATCGCCTGTTCCCCGTTTAATCCCTCAATGATTCCATGTAAAACTTATGATATAAACGCGGTGCACTTAGCCTGACGATGAGCCACTGAAAAGGAATTTACGGGCTAAGCAGTATCTTTCAATTTAAACGGAATAGGCTGGAACGCATCTCACACTCATAATTGTTGCATTCTTGTGATATTCTAATCAACCCCTAGTGAAAAAAAGCACTGTACTCGCGATTCACCCTTGTTAAAACGCATCAATAGTGCATATCCTTGTCAATTCAGAGATACGATCTCCATGAGCGTCTTCCTGAGGTAGCGTGAAACTCTTTGCACAAGTTAGCTTACGTTTTTCGCCAGCCAATCTACTCTGTCCGATAGATTCATGGTTAAGAATACTCACCGGGTTGGGTTGTGCTTAATGTACGATTACTTTTGCGATGGTCACATGGTTGTTTGCCAAGTACGTTAGCCGCACTACTGACGGACGTTAACAGAAACGACATTCGAGTCAGGAATTTGGTTTTCGAAAGGGGATGAACATAGACTATCTGCGTGTGATGGCTACGGTCCAGTGTTCATGGTTTTTAATTTACCACTAAGAAACTTTTCAAATGGATTTGAGTAGTACTTGCTTCGCATGCGCATATCTATTGGTCACATCAGCAGGCTTTCCGCAGAACACTAGTTACGAGACGAGTTCACACGATTTAATGGGTTCAAAACCTTTGAATGTCATGAGTAAGTATGAACAAAGTTAGACCAAACAATAGTTCGGCAACTACTCACAGCTCCGTTTCACATGGACTAAAGTGTTTTACATTCACTTACGGTACACGGATTATCTTGATGGGAATTCGTTACGTTTAGGACGATTCAGACTTTAACCTCTAGGCTACAATGTAAAATTCTGCGATCAGTGAAATCTATCAGCCTGCGTCGGCTTTGTTTTAATCTCATATCGCTATAATATCGCATCACCACACTGAAAATCTTGAAGTAATTTCAAGTAAGGCTAGCTAGATGGCCTTGCTGGTTGCATCAACTGATAACTGCGTTGATTTCTGTCGTCTCATTCTTGGGCCTGAATTGTGAGGTATTGCAGGTGTTTTTAAATTCCTCCCTTCCAAAAATATAGTCCAACCAGTGCCCCTTGATTGGACTTTAGATTTATTGTAGGTTTACGCTTGCTGCACCCTAGGAAATATGATTCAGTACACTATTCACTTGGTCGGGTTGTGAGCCCCCGCTGTACATCACTTTTGATGTACATTTTGGGCCACTTTATGATAACCACTGATGACCAGGCTGGAGGATGTGTAGTCCTCAGCACAATAGCTTCAGCTGCGTTGACATTTTGGATCCCCGTTAACAGTAGATTCTGTGCCGTCCACTGGGTAGGTTCTGGTAAGGCCAGCTCTAGACCTCTGATCTTCAGATTCTTTTCATTCTGTCTGCTTATGCTCCAGTTGAATGCAATGAACTGCCTGCAGAAGGCGCCTTTTATTCGGATGTGTCACCCTCCTTACCTTGGCGCATAGCCTTCTTGCAGTCATCCTAGCCGCTGATGTGGACGTCCAGGTCATTGACCCTGGTGTGGGTGTCTCGTTAAGGTGACAGATTTGGAATAGCACCACATAGTTCGGATAATGGTTGCTGCTGTTACAACTGTACCATAAGCATAAGCTATTTTTAGCCAACACCATCTTTATACCTCATGCATGTCAGTGTTATTTTTGGCGTCCTCCAAATTAGGCCTGGTCTCAGATAGACCACATAGCTGTTAGTTGTAGGTAGTGGGGCTCCATTCAGGACTGTAGTTCTCACTGAAGTACACGTTTGAGTACAGATCACGCGTTAGTGCGTTCCCGTTTCGTTCTTACCTTTGCAGGGCAACGAATCCACCGACAACAGTTGCTATCTATTAAGAAATCGTCCACGACATCGATAAAACACAAGTATTGACCTGGCCAGTAATGCAAGCTTAACAGTTCTCGTTTCAGAGCGCATAATAGGTACTAGTCTCAATTCTCACAGGCCACTTATGAGGCAGGTACTGCAGTATGTTTTGTGGTGGTTTTTGAGTTGAACTAACATTGGATCTTCGAGGAACATCTGGGATTATTGGATGGCGGACGGAACTTTCTCCACTGCAGTTCATGGAAGCTATTTTAAGAAATGTGTTCATAGGGAGCAGGTGCGCAGCCTGATCGGTGATCGTTAAGCTACTGGAGAAACTTGATGAACCGGAAACTGCCTTTGTATCAGAAAACACTGGCAAACCCTTCAAATTTATCCGTGCTACTGGTCCAAGATAACCGTCTTTCTGTTAATCATTGAGATAAATAGTACACTCATCCATAATAAGTGCAGAAAATTGAACTACTGAGCGGAGTACTTCAAGGGTCAGTTAAGATGGCCTCCTGATTCCCCTGTGTTACCTCCGCAAACGTATAACGTAGTATCCCGGTCGTTAAATTTAAGACCAACCACCAAAATCTGGTTGAACAACTGCATTTTACCTATCAAAAGCAATAGAGTAGCTGGCACTGATGACCTCCTGTTGGCACTTTTCAAATAAGGTAGGGAGGTGTAAGTAGAGGCATGAACAGATTTGTTCCAACTTGTGTGGACGACGGAAAAACATCACTTTCTGTCAATGTCACTCGGTAATACTTCTAATGTATAATAAGGTAATCGAAGACTCCTGCGGAAACCACTGGGGGATTAGCTTGACCCCAGCCATTATTAGGATTCTGGCATTAGTTACACTTCGTCAACTCACTGCAGCTGGGGAGACAGTCATACGGGAAAATAGACACGGTTTCGTTATGTAATAGGCTGTGCTGATCAGATTTCTACTTCTTGCTAAATTCTGGGGCAGCGTCGTGCGTACCACCGACCAACAATTACCTTATTTCTCGACTATGAATCTGCGTTCGATTCAGTGAATCGAGCTACACTTCAGAGTTGCTTAAACCCCAGGCGTACTGACCAAGTATGTTAGCATACAGTCGTCATTTTACTTCCCTGCTTCGGTTGAGCTAAGGGTTTACGGTGAGCACTCTGACAGTTTCAACACTAGCAGTGGCGTATGTCGAGACTCTCCGCTTTCATAATTTTCATCTAATTTTGTCATGAGTAAAACACTAGAAGACCGTCTGCTATTTTGCGTACTGTCAAATTCTCCTGGATGAGGTTTACAGTCTCAAAGTGCAAATTGTTTTCGAAAGCCTGTTGTAACTACATAGAATAGTACTAAATAATGTAGTCGTGAAGATTGTTCACCGGTTGTGTCGTTAGAAGCTGCATCAACAGTGGCTGAAACGTAGACAATGAAATAGAAGCTGGTGTATGCAATGCTAGAGCGTTATTCGTCAATCTTGTACAGACCTGATAAAGGAGATTTAATCCTCTGAGGCTTAAGGGTCGTGTATATAAGGCGACGATGAGCACTGCATTACTTCACAGCTATAAAAATTGGTCGCCCAGGGTAGAAGACGTGAACTGTCTTCTGGTATTCGCTCCTTGGCGTCTAGGCTTGGCTGCTGGCATCAGGTGACACTGAGAAGTAAGTAACGGAGAGATTAGAAGGCTATTATTTGGTGTTATTGATAAACAGATTGGATTGGTGTTGTTTGCCAAGTGAGTTATTTTGTTCATACTTCATGTTTACACAGATCTCTATCCGGCTGGGCCACGTGCTAATGGTGCCAGCAAGCCGTCTATCATAGGAAACCCTTTATTGATGCTACGGTTGACTGGTATAAGGTGCAAGGTAGACAGATGGTGATCTGGTATGGAGAAATCTTGTCGTTCACCAAGTGCTCGGGTTAGTTTTCCGATCTGGGAACTTCGCTGCTTATCGAACGGGCAGGTGGTAATTTTGCGTGATAGCGGCAAATCGGGTCCGATGACGCTAATGTTTTCGATATTTGTCAGCAAGCTGCAGATTGTATGATGTTGAACGTTTGAATGTAGACGTAGCTATTTCTAATAGCCGGGACTGCCTCATTCTTATTTTTGTTCATCTTAGCCAAGGTTTGTTTTCTTCTCAGAAGTAAGTCAGGCAAACATCAGCGCGAATTACTGATTTATCGTTGTCTTTGATGACGACGATGATGACTATGGTGCTAAGTGTGATGATGATGATGTTGATGGGTTGTTGAAACATTGTACTTCCTCAATTAAATCTATTGAGGCAGGTAACTTGTAAACTTAATAACTTTTAGGACCAAACAGTATGAGTTGAGTGATGAGTTTGACCTATTCCATATCGTATTCTTTTGTTCCATTTCTATTTCATTGTTCCACTCTCCTGAGGTACCAGTGATGTACAAAACTCCGTGAAATTTTCGTGCTTACAGGTCAAAACGTCTGCGCATGAAACACAACTCACGTATCATTCCTAGTCCATCCATATCGAAGAATGAGCAGCCGGTTGGTTGGAAGTTCGAAGACCCCGCAGTGTACTTAGATCACGTATCTTGCTCGAAACCGGACCTTTTAATCCCACACGTTCACCAGTCCGCTGCACATATGCACTCACGTCAAACAATCCCAATGATTGCCCATTTTGTAAGTGACAAAGAGCCTACATGCGAATTTTTTTGTTCCGTTGTATGAATATCTATATATAAGCAACATTTTGAGGCATCCTTCCAAGAAAGAAAACTCTAGAATTCACTCTTGCAGACCGAGGTTATTATCGGATGGAAACACACCCAGACGCCGAAGTTTTGTAAACAAAGTAGCAGACAGCATTGCTCGAATGTGTGGGAAGTTTTTGATGGATAAACAGCCTCAGTTTGTCCGTTTCTCATACAGTTTGCTTCTTTCAGTTGCACGATGCTGTCACATAAATAGTGAAACTTTGCGTCTGTAGTGATCTTTGATGACTGGTCGAGATGGGCAATTACTTCAAAAGATATAGCTGCGCTAACGAAGCATACGGTGACATTACAAATGGTGTTTGCCAACACACGCCACCTGTCGCGTCAGTACGTTCTCAGTTGTTTTGTGAAAGATAGGGTATATATGACCACCGCCTCATTATACGGTCACCAAACGTGGTCCGTCTTCGCGGAAGCTTCTCACGGATTGTCTGTTTTTAATCGTCAGTTTCTCCGGAGCATTTGTGGCATGTAGTAGGATGAGCGCACCAGCAATAACGAAAATAACCGACGTATAATCCGGGTGGATATATTCTATCAACTACTGAACACAGTGAACTCTCATTAAAAGCTTATATGTTTTAATCAGATTTTAAGAATGTCAGCTCATCGCCTATCCCAAATTGCTTTGTTTGCGAATGGTATGTTGGGATGGAGACAACAGCCTGGTGGTTCCAACGTAGGTTTAGTTCCGGGTATGAAAACTCTGACAGTCCTGCTTGTTTCATTATGGCATCCTCAGCGTGCTAGCTGAAATCTATTGGACAATAAGCACTTTCAGCTGAAGACGTTGCCTGCTACACAGAAGACTAGAAATCGATGACGGTCGCGTCGAGCCGATGTACTATTTTTTGGTTTAAACCCTTCTGCTTTCAACCTGTAATATATATATATATATATACGTCCACTTATCTGCAATGCGTCTGTCAAGCCGCATTTTGCTTCCCGTTGTGATATAGCAGCAGAAACTAAGCAAAGGCTAGTGTTTTCTGTTTTTATTTCAGTGTAAATACACAACACTGACCCTGGATATCACACTCGCCAACGGTTCACGTGGCACGTTATTTAATACACCGGTTTCCGTTTACTGGAAACGATGACATGTCGCATGTATAGATGGGTGTCTGCTTTGTAAGTTGATATCTTTAGTAGAATTAGGTAGTCAAACTCAAAACACTTTTACCTAATTCGTGAGTACTCTGTACGGGGTGTGTTATGTTAACAAAGTCATTAAAAGCAACCAGTTGATTAACTGTCTCGCAAGAATTTCCTTCATTCACTACATCTGAATTATTCGATTAATCAGCATACTCAGTGTTATCCACGTTTGTTTGCTTTTTCTTGAGTTGATGGAAATTTTACATTTGAGACTTTTATCCTATGATTGCATACGTTTATATACTTCGTCGGTAGATGACTGCAAGCTACTGTGATTCATATATTTAACAATGAAACATTTCAAACACATCTCGCTTTCGGGAAGTAAACATGTAGACCGATTTCGCAAGTGATTCCGCGATTGAGCATGAAAAGCGCCTGAAACAATCTGCAGTTTTTCATCACTTTCTAATTTACTCCTGTGTTTTGTGTTGGCACACGACTATCACAAACATGGCTATTTCCTTTTTGACTGGAAAAATTCATTTGCTCAGCTGATGCTGGTTGTTTATGTCAGCGCCATTTGGTTTTTTGTTAATCAGGTTATTATTCTAATTTTGTCCGTTAGTTTGTAACTTTTTTCAGGAACTATTAATCATTTAACTATCGTTTATTCTGATGTTCCTTGTGCTAGTTTTAATCCCATGAGGAAATTCGTCTGAGATAATTCTGAATAACTTTGTCATCTACTTGTTTGGGTTTGGCTTTCGTGTCCACCTGATGTGTCGTATAACTAAGATACAATGTACCCTAATTAAAGTTCTCAAATCAGATTTGATTAGAAGCTATGACCGAACACAACGCACAATCGTTTACTTACAGGAACCGCGTAATCAGTGCCAGAAGAACTACCGGAGGTTATCTTCTGCACAAAAACAGTGCACGAATTGCCATTCTTACCAGTTGCATTCCATTGTCATGTGCTTAACGTTGATGAGATTTTGTGCAACGGCATAGAGTTATTTAATCTACACACGCGACTGATTTTATTGCTTATTTTTCGAGAATAATAAAAACAGCTCTTCATGATCCAGTTGGGGACCGTGCGATCTGATTAGCAAAAGCAAATCCTACCACAACTGGTATCTAGTTTCTAAAAACTCGACCTGTAGGTGAAAATTTACATAACACACGGTTGGTCGCGGACTGTAGTGGGGACCACATCGACGGACGACTTCGGTTTTCTGACAAATCATCCACAAGAAGAACACACAGTTGGCCAAATTTACTTTCAGAAGTACGACCTTTGCGTAGAAATAGAGGAGTTGTCAGAGAGGTTTCACTTGACTAACTAGGATTATAATTTTAGTTCTTGATGTGACAAAATAATTATTTTCTAGGTTGGTATTAGATGGCCTTTTTTCCTACACGCCTAGTCGCTTGACTCAGAACCGAGAACAAGAATAGATGTGGCCTTTAATTTATAGGATGCATGGCAAACCAGAAGAGACGATCATATATGGTAGTTAGTACGTGAGAACGAATCATGTTATAAAAGGTATCATAAAATAAATGTGAGAAAACAGTTCAGGTAAAGTAAAGGTGCTCATGTCATGATTTGCTATGGCTGATCCGTTAAGCGGTGCGCCTCCTAACAGTTTTTTTTCCAAATAATGGGAAATGTTTTGTATCTTGCTTCAGAATGTGGGTTTGACATATTTACCATGACTGCATCGCTGCCACCAGATTGAATTGCTACCGACAGGATACCAACTGCATTCTGAACACTGTCCATTTACTGCTACATCAGTTGATTCCAATTTTTCTATGAATAATATCAGACTGTTATCCGAATGTGAGCTATCTTTCAAATGTTAATATGTTGTGCATGTCGGTACATCACTGTATCATTGAAAGTGACACTAAACATCACCGGTCCGGCATCATCTGCTTATTCTAAATACTCACCAGTGCTGATATATTTAAACTGATAAAAGTTGAATGTCACTCACGTTTGGTCGTGGCTTCCGCATTCCCAAATAATTTTCGGTCAGTCCCTTCTGGAAACGAACACTAGGCAAGTTTCGCTCTTGTCAGCGGTCTTCTCCACAGCCGGGACTAGAATTCTTGACATCTTTTCATAGGGCAGCCCCGCTGGCAACTGCTACCTCCCATACATCAAACACGAATGGACAATTGTACGTAAACGATCAGCCACGTTCGTTTGTGACTAATGCTCAGACTGTTTAAATGCCTTGCGAAGGGATACGGTAACTATCTTGTTAACTAAAATTGATGACCTTATGCCTAGGACTCCCCAGTAAATTGAATTCACAGGGGGTCACTGACCTACTGGACGATACTTTGGGGAGTAGTATGGGATTTCTTTCGCTTCAACGATTAAGGACTAGTGCAGTGGTAACTTCAGCTCATGATATGAACGATTTGTGAATGCAACAAAAGCAGAACATCTTTCTATTAATAATTTGTGCAGAATTTAGTAACACGTGAACTCACCAATGACATATTTAGTAATCTGTTTGCAGTAAGCATAACAGTTGGTTGTCGCGATATTGCCAAGATGTAACAACTTATGATTAGTCCATCGTCTTCTCTAGTAGGTAATGTAGGGCTACCTACTCCATCGATTGTGAGTGAGTTGACAACCCCTAAACTAACTTTTGTTCTGTTGAAATACGGGTTTTCCAATCTACAATAGTGGAAATGATGCTGATTTTTTGAACACGCACACACCTTAATCTTCGCGGTTCTGTTAACTAGTTAGCTGGTGATTCGTCTGTAATTGCATCTGTACTATTTACCCAGCTGTATCTTCTCAACAGGCCTATTCCCTTCATTCATCTCGGTGGTTCACACGGTAGTTGTTAATGAGTGTAAGCCCGACAACCTTCCAATACATATCTTGGAATATTTCAGCTACAGATACGGTCGTCAAACAACATGATGGTCTATGGCAAAGATTGTGTGTGATCTCACTTTAACGCTACGCATTCGTAAGTTTAAGAATGAATCTTTCCATAGAGAGCACCTACGCAGTCGATATTGTTGAGTATTGGGGTACATATCTTTGCTGTCATTTTTCGCAAATTTTAACCACCGTCTTTGTGTAGAATCATGTAGCCCATAGTTTCTTCGGACACGTTTAGGTTCACAATTATTATCGTGATAAGACAGCGGTATAGTGCTGTAAATTCCATATCAGCGTGAAGACATTCCGGTTTCCGAAAACACGTTGAAATACGGAAATGTGGTCAGTACCCTACTGTACAATACACAGTCAAAAACAAAGTTGCGGCTAACGGGATGGATTCACCTGCAAACTGATTGCTGATCTGCCTTCGATGAAATTAGTTGGTTTAATGACCTACATTGTTTACATGACTTTTACGGCTCTAAGAATCCTTCCTCTTCTGATGGCCTGGGTTAGGTAAAAATGTGCTAGCCTTAGTGTTAACCGGGTTGATTTATTCTAGGATTCCCAACTTCCAGAACCCGGTTTTGTGGTAACATTCTGTTATCACCAGAGGCGTTAGACTTAGGTTTATTTACGAATTCGACGCTCTTCAAATTGCCACCGTCGGTAGCAATTCAATTAAGGCTCGTATGTGTGTGTATGAGCAGACTGTTAGACACTATGTATGATAAAATTATCACGTCGGAATGTTCGGCAATAGCGGATTCCCGTTTGTTCATTCCTATTGGTTCATTTGATAAGGTGATGATCTCCGCATATAGAACGAAAGCCAGTGTAATGTACCATTGATATTCCGTTTGCTTCACATGGTTTCTTATTATCGCGATGTTGCGGTAAATCCGATGCATGCACATGTGGATGATTAGGACTGTCTGGCGAACACGCTTTCTCAACAGCTCGTGTATTAAGTAACTTGTTGAAGTTGCTCTATTATCCATCTGTTTGTTTGTTCTGTTTTGTTACCCTAGTGTTTTTGTTTGAGTCTCGAGGTAATGTATTTTTTTGCGAACTACATTTCGCTGCAACTTCTGTTCTTCAATTCATCACTGTTCTTTATGTCTGATTTGTTTTTGTGGCAGTAAATGTGGTGTATGAAATTCTAACAGTCCGTTGTAGTAGTCAACACTGGCGATTATGATACCCATAAGTTTGACCGCAGTCCGTGTTTTACTCGATGGGCACATGTGCAATAGGCTCAGTCTACAAAGGGCATGTGAATCGGGGTTGAAGTGTGTCACAACAAGGATGTACGTTATCATCAAATTCTGTCATTGTTAATCGGCGAGTCTGGTGTGTTTATTCTGTCGGTCACTTGAAATGTTAACCCGCATTCGAAATCTGAGTGACTGGGACGGGTTTCGAAATGCGTTCTTCAAAACTCTCGACTAATCATACGAAAGTTTATTGCAGCTTATCTTTCTTCCGTGAAACTGTCTAGTCTTGGTGAGTTACATTGTATGTTATAAGCTGTTTATTGTGTGCTTGCTTGGAAAGAGTCGTGTCAACAAGGACGTGTTTCAATGTATAGTATTCCATTTTTGAGCATTTCATAACACAATGTAGAAAGGATTTCTTTGATAAATTTTGCACCAAAACAATCGTAAAACTGATTCAGATTACTCTTCTTTTCCTCGCATCATCAGTGCTCGAAGTGTGCGGCACCACACTCCACTATAAGCTACGAGAATTTGAACCATTCCTATCGTCCTTGTTACTCCAGCATCGAAGAAGGACGTTACGCGATCAGTCTTCCTAGCTTACAAAATGAGTCAAATAAGACTGCCGAGCGGTGTTCGAAGTCTTATCGTCACACCGAAAAATGGGGCAGACTGTGCCAAGATGTCTGGGAAATCGCGGATAAACAGTAAGCTTGGTTGATATTGTTATACTGTTTCAGGTTGACGTAACATTCACTTTCGAGTGGAATACACTACTGACGTAGATGTCCCTTCTGCTGAGTCCCTCAAGTCAGAAACTTCCATAATCGTCATCACTGCCCTCACCACATTCTTCCACAAGCTGGAAGCTATAAACTGTGGTGAGCATCATCTTCATTTTTCAGCCACTTTTCGCCCCTAATCATCATCATCATCATCATCATCATCATCATCGTCAACAATAATAACAGAATTATATCCTTTTTCATCATCAATTCTTTCTTAACCCTTTATCTTTTTCTTTTTCTTCCCTTTTGGTCTTCATCAGCATCGTCACCGTCGTCACAGTTTAATTCCTCCTGGTCAGCATTAGCACCCTCGTCACAAGTAGCAACACACAAGTGTTTAGACCGATTGCTCAATTTTTGTATATAACCTCGGGGAGAAATATGGGCAACAGTTTGAAGATAATGTCAGCTGTTGTTATTAATCTCAACCTTCTCAGAACATGCAATCGAACAGGGTATTCACGTCGAACAGGCTCGGGCTAGGTTCGATTGAAACACGAATTCATTCGATTGTGTTATCTCCATCAGGGCTTACTCAACTTCACTGTTATTTGTCGTTGTCCCATCTTGTCCCATTACGTTCAAACACACAAAGACCGACTCCTACCAGAATTCCAGTCGAGCAAAATTGGCCTCTTAACTTCCCCATGTTTGGTTGAATCAGACAAACAATTTACATCGTTCAGTTTGTTAAAAACCGTCCTCCCTGACTAGTGAATTAGAACGGACCGTTCATTGTTGCAAGTGTATCGTTTTGATATCAGACTTAATCGACCGACCAACCTCTTCTCCGTGCCTTTTTACGCAACGTGTCTACATAACTTTGATCCACAAGGTCTTTGTGCCTAATGAAATGCCATTCCACGTGGAACAGTGTACAGCATACATAACTCATATCCGTCTTCAACAGAGTCGTTTTAGTTCAGGTCTCAAAAATCCGGGTATAAACATCAAAACTAATAGTGAGCAGATGTTTGTTAAACTGAATAATTGAGTTTTTCATTGTGAAGCGGATTAAAGCGTCTTTCATTTCTAACGAAGTGTTGTGTCATATCGTCACATTTGAGGCGCTGCTGGCTATCTCATCATTCAATAAACGACAAAACTAGTTAACTGAATAGCAGACGTCAACCCGTCATATGAATGTTGGACTTTTTTGTTGCATGGTCTGTCCCTGCTGGTTGTGTGACCACGATCGATTAGGCAAGAACGCTATTAATATAGCGTCTACTAACGTTTGCTTCCTGTCACTCTAGGGAATTTGAAAATTTATAATTAGCTATTCATACTAGAAAGACTTAGACTAAACAATTCCATCCCATTCATTTTCCTTTTTATCGCATGTACGTGTGCAATACTCTTGCACTTAACTCATCAAAGTTCTGGGAAACAGATGTACATTAAGCTTTGTTCGGGTCTCATGGTCTAGTTCAATCTTTTGGGTTATTTCGTCCCATTCTCCGACACGACTCATTCAAATTTCATTGCGTGGGTTGACATCGGTTGAACTATCCTTCAACCTAATCTCAGTGAAACACTACTCAACTCGCACTACTATGGTGCGAGCACAAATTGCGGATGATTGCTCAAATTGTGTTCCGTTATCGTTACTTCCGATAGCAGTGCATCAGTGGGTAACAAAACATAAGAGGAGACCTACTTAAACTAAACTTATGAATCTCATGTTTCACCGCAAAGAGTCAACATTAAAACAGAAAAATTTATAACCGGACAGTTAGGTTTAACATAAAGTAGGTAATCTGCACAGCAACGACCTGATTTTTAACTTTCTCTCATGCATGCCACATTGATTAACAGACATAAATACAGATAACTAGTCATTCCATAGTGCACAGGCCGTCTTTAGCGGTCGCTTTTTAAAAGCACTGATGTGTATGCCCATTACGCAACTACTGTAAAAGTTTTTCTCTATCTAGATTGCATGTCACTCAGCTGCTCGGCAGAGGCGCATTTGGTCGTGTGATGAAGGCCAAGCTGATGTTGCCTTCAGTTATCGATGATACTGTGTGCATGCAGCTGCGGGCTCATATCGCACGCGTCACAGCGACAAACACTGAGAAGCAAACAACTACGAATACAATATGGGTAGCAATCAAGCAGGTGTTTCTCGATCAAAGTGAGTATTTCACCACTCATCGAATTCCAGATGATTTGCCCTCGATGACATGGTTTTCATTTTCATTTGCATTCTCAAAGCTAGCTTTTTATGCCAAGAACCTCCTAAACTCAAAGAAGTATAGCTTCCCTGGGATGTCACTTCAGTGGAATTCTTAAATAAGCAGAAACAGTACATAAACCACAACTTTCATTCGAATATCAACAGCAGCGACGTCAAAAAAGCAGTCCACAGAAACTGTCTCAGTCAATAGAGATGTGTGCGTATTTTTTTATGGACATGGTTATATAAGGGATTGGTGACATCAATTTCGGGATTAGCCCGCGACCAAAGGCAAAGGACGCCTGAGTATAGCACCACCTGCGCTATACCGCTTGCGGTTTTGATCGCTCGCGTCATGTACAGAGTAATCCTAAACTTAGAAGATCAGAAACCATGTGAATGTGTAGTCCGACTGGCTAGCGCTGGTCAACTGAATGGCAGTCTGCTGTAAAATTGAAATCCTTATTTTTCGGAGCCAGACGGTAGGAAGACTTTTCGATGGAGAGTTAAAAGTTAGAAAGTGATTAAATAAACAGCAATTCAGTATAGAAAGCAGATTTTAGATATAACAACAACAAGGTGAAGAGCAGGGAAGTTGACAAACCACTATGATCAAAGTTTCTGAAAAGGAAAGAAAATGATCCACCTACCTACTAAGGTCGTTTATAGAAGTCAATAGAAACAATTTGATAACATCACCTTACCTGCTCTGAATACAATTGTTTCCCTGTTAGCAAATCGCTGAAAGTATGTTGCTGAATTAACTGTCCGGGGAGGCTAACTAGTTCCTCTCAGCGCCGCATGGCGACGGCATAATACTTGTTACTCCCGCAGTTATCTTAAAAACCGCACATTTGAATTTACGGGCTGAAAGCGGTCACTCGTTGAATTTTCATACGCAACTACGAATCACACTCTTCCGTGCAGTCTAATCCAAGGCTGCGTCCTCTAGTTTCCTGAATACTGTCCCGCATGCACACGTATACTATAAAACACTGAGCGTTCATTCACCCGGTTATTCATCCTATGTCGTTTGCTACAACGTCGTATCGATTGGCACCTTGTAAACAGCAGTCCGCTAAGGAGCATGTTGAGATGACTGCTTAGCATTAGTACTGAACATTTATCTGCTGGAACCTGACGAATTTATTGGGTTTGCTCCTAAAAGCTTGTGGAAGAATCTACCACTGTCGGTAACTCCTGCAGGCAACTTCACAGTCAACTGAGAAACTAAACGGAAGTCCAATTCCAAGAATGGCGAATGATGCCAAAACGAGTAGAGCCACAGTTCTAACACACTGTTCATAACTAAAAACTGTTCAAAAACTTGAGTTGTTACACTGAATTTTCTGTCAACTCTGTGCAGCAAATCATTGTGCAGTCCTTCAATTAGGTCACTGATCGTTTTCTGTTTGCTACAAAGACAACGTGTTCTGTACACAATTTTTGTTGATGTATGCGCATTAGAACATTCCGGGAAGGCTTGAAACAAAATCGTATGTTATGAAAGGACGAATTTTGATTCAACATTTTATGAAGCTCATTGAACACCTCGGTACATTTGTGATCTATTTAGTGTTAAATATGCACATCGTCACTTACAACGGTTAAAGTAATGGGACCTGCTAAGACGTCTGAGTTAACCTAATCGTGGGGAGCTACTCCCGTCCCCCGTGTGCTTTAGAGGAAATGTGGGCATTACAAGCGCATACTTATCGGGTGCCAGTGATACTGTTGATCCACTACTTACGGGACGAAGGGTCTGGCTGTTGACGAGAGAATGCTGCACACATTCACACGCAGCCCTTTTATCCACAAGACTTTAGTCGGGGTAATTAGGTAATCAGACAACGGCATAAAGTGTTGTGGTAATCTAGTCATGAGGCCGAACTGTTGTTTCTAGCAGCACTATGGTTTACTGCTGATGGATTCTAACAATGAAGCAGTTTGATTCTAATGAATGCTATCCAAAATACTTACTAAGATAGCTCGTTTGGGTGAGAAAATTGTAGACAAGCATAGCTCTCGTTCAATTCTTGAATATATTTTTAAGGAAGCGCCTGCCGATAGGTGGTTGGGTAGTGTTGAAGCGAAAGGATTAAAACGCAGCTGTGATCATCATCTTCATGCCGTTCATTTTTGAGCCGTACCAGTAGACGTTATGGCCTTGACTGCCGTTAGCCTTGATAATGGTCCATGATGTAACATAGATGTAAGTACTGCCATAAAGCAGAGAAAAAGATAACGAGAAGACAAACGAACAAAGTAAGAGGGACTCCCTGTTGAGCACTACACACAGACATGTCAAGGAGTGTTTCCATTCGGCGACGTACACTTACAAAAATGACTCAGCCAGGTAGAAGAAACGCACCAGCCTTGCTTGGTAAGGCTTTCTACATTCTCATAATCCGTAAACCTGTCATCGACTGACGGCTTTCAGCTTTTGTCAGAAACAGCATTGAAGAGTGCGCGGTGTGGCATACGCCACGTCGGCGTACGGAGTACCCAGCACGCTACCCAAGGAAGTCTGAGCACTTTTACTCTATCGGTAATAGGTTCCGAACATGCATACTTCCCAACCATGTATCGCTGTGAATTCTCATTGCTCACACAGTCAACCCATTCGATACAGCCTAACTGACGGGAACAACGATGATGGGGCAACAAGAGTTCTGGTGGATCATCTGCAAGAATGAGCCCGAATGGGTCACTGATACATAGATCAAAACTTTACACACATCTTTTGTAAACCCACCCGTTTTTCGATAAATGGACGTCGTGTTGACGCTACTTTTGGCTAAGGTTGGCGAACACACCACGTACCTTTGATATAATCATGGACACCTCATCAATGATGCTAGAGGCTGATAAGATAACAGTATCCAGGTTGTCACATTGATCGATAGGCTCAAGCGGCCTGTCTACAACAGTAAGTATAAAGTCCATGTCAACTCACACTTGTAATAACAGTGCATACCATACAAACCAGTCATATTATTTGACCAGCCCAGCATGGTTTGCATGTTGTCTACGGAAGAATTATGTATAACGCTGCCGTCAGCGTACATAACATCAGTTGGCTTACTGCACAGCAGAAGCTTCACTTCGAAATCTCCAGTACCTTGGAGTGTCTTCTCTATCATGCAGTTGACCAGAGAGGGAAAATCAGGCTACCCCGTCTAGTACCATTTGAGGTAAAGAATGCTCAAGGTTGCCGCTCATGAATACAATAACGTTAGTGAACTGGCATACTTCACTGAGACTCGTCTGCTACAAAGGCAACACTGAAGAGAGTGTACGTCAACCGAATCAGAAGCAGATTTTAGACCCGGAATTACCCCGACTGCTGACTGAAAAAGGTACTGCAACTCCACCAATAACTGTAGCGAGATAAAAAGAATGATTTATGCATTCATTACCAGACCGAAAAACTGCCTATTCTTCTTTTATCCTCAATGTAATATTAATAAGCTTTTTGGATACGATAGAGTGAAGGCCAACACCTCTATGTTTGTCGCATGATGCTCAGACATGTGTTATGGAAACGTCAAAGAACTTCTCTCAACACTTGTCCTGAAGCACTCCTTTAATCCCTCTCGTGGGACGTAAGAGGTGAATTCATTTGACAATCTCTCCCCACTTTCTTTGAGAACAGCCGGGGGAAAAAGTTCCTAACCGCAGACCATATTACTTTTCGATGGTCCAGTATCCAAAGCCACTTCATTTTTTTATGAAGGAACGTCGGAACGTCATAAATAACTACGCACTCACTACTAGAAATTAGTTGGCTCAAACCTCTTGGACAGTTCCCCAGAGCGGTCAGCCCATCTTTCAGTTTGTGACAACGAGTTGTAAATAGGTAAACCATCTTTTTTTCATATAGTCCGGCTGGCAGCTTGTCGATGGCCCGTGTAACTACGATAAAATACCTTCCTTACCTTTTTGATTCGTTCAGAGACATAAGCCTCTGGGTCCTCAGATAGCATCTCATCTGTTCGAGGTGCAGTTCATGTTGTTGTCGTGTTGGAAGTCAGAGGTATCAGTTGAAGTTTGCTTGCAATTTCTGCGAGATCAACAGGAACATACTTCCACTGTGCTTGTAGTGCTCCTTTGGAACGGACCTTTTTACAAGAGAGTCAAACGACTGTTGAGATGTTGGTCGATTTTTTTTCCAGTGCCGCTTGATAAGCGTACCATGTGCTCGAGTCTCTCAATTTCACACTGAGGAATTTGTTTGCGAGCAGTTTTTATTCGAGTGGACGATAAGAAGTGTTCACATGATCTGAATCATGCTGATCACTTCAAAGAGAACGGAAATCTCATGGATTTGCGCTGCTGAAGACCGACAACGGCTTAATCGATTTGTGCCCACAGTTGTCTCTACATAGAGCATTGCCGTCGTTTTTGAACTGTGAAGCTTCGTTTAAGGTCCTTTGGATTAGAAAGTTTTGCACGAGACGATCAGCATTGCACGTGGACATCGAACATACCATCCGGTTGCTTGTCATCTAAAGTACGGCGGCCGAGTTGTATGTTCATATCAGACCAGCAAGTATCACGACTTTGAGCATTAAGTATGTCCCGAAAAATCAGGCAGGACATCGTATGAAACGTTCTTGAAAGCATCTGAACAATTACCTGCTGGATCATATGTAGATAATGACAGATAAGCTTCCTTCCGTTCCGTTTTGATGGACTTCAACTGAAGTTTTAAGTCTCACGGCACACAGACAGCTATTCACCGTGGCTCAGCCGAGCAGGTTCTGCTCTGTCTTACAGCTCAGTGAAGTCACCACCCAGCTTGACCCTGAGCTTGGGTTTCATGGTCACCAGGGACGCTGAGAATAAACGTCACATTCAAAACTATACGCTGAAACAGTCACGCACTGATGATGTCTCTTTTCTTGGTGATGAAACGTTTGCAACCTGAATGCGAAGCTCGGCGAAAATATCAATACCAAAACAGTACATCTCGTTTTTCTCTACAGCGAGTTACTTTTTGATTATTATCAGTCTGATATTCCCGGACTACTTCATGTGGCATGTCTGCCAACTTTTGTGGTTCGCCCAACCACCGTCTGGGTGGATGTTATCTTCCGAAGCTAAATGTGTTTGCACTCTTCTCTGCATCCAAAAACGCGAAATTTAGATTTCCAAACGTGTAAATCGTACAGAACGCGTTGATCACTAGTGAGCTCACAGGTTCAACTGATACGTATTATGTAAATCGTATGATAACTGATATATCAACTAAAGTTTGATAATATGATTACGGGAAGGGAATTTGTCCTAATATGCCAAACAAAATTAATGCTCTTTACGTGAACTGGAAAATTAAAACACGAGTGTCATCTGTGTAGCCTTATCTGATCAGTACACTTGAATTTCCACCTTGTCAACTTGTTTTATCTTTATGCCAGCATTCAAGTGAGGATAGCTTCGATGCTTTTTTACTCTTCTATGTGTTTTAGGTTTGCAAACTGTTTCTAGCTGTCATTGCTCTGGACCACCCAGCACAGCAGTAGAACCACGACGTGTCACATGCCCTAGTGAAGCCGCGTGCAACTACGCTGAACTGGCATCGGAAGATCACGGTTCTTTAGGTATGCTCATGTCCACACGTGCAATTAACTGCCAGTTCCATCCAGCTCCGATTAACAACCGGTTTTCTTCAGTTCATGCTTCCTCTATTGGTAGAACATCACGATCAAATGTGTTGCCCCAGTCTGTGATGCATACAAATCCACTGATGGAGAAAGAACTAACCGTGATGAAATCTGCCGGTATTCACCCTAATGTCGTCACCCTAATCGGACGGTGTACTTTGCCAGGTGGGTTACTTTGATGGGAACACATAGAGTTACTACGTGCGATCTCTTTTCTGTGTTTGCGTGTATGTCCATTCCGCCGAAACAATGAAAGGTATTAGCAGTTTCGGAAGCTAAAGTTTAGTAAGTCAGACGCAAGTGTTAATAACCATGCCGTCATTTCCTCCCAGTCCACATTCGACGTGAGCATGACCAGCTCGCTTTCCATCAGTCCAAACCACAATAAGATTGTACTACATACAAGTGGACTCGCTACACTGTCTAGTGAATTTGGATAATACATGCTCGCCCAGATTGCCAAAGGTGTCGTTGATTATACATATAAATCGTTTTGTTTCATCGGTATAAGTGAAACTACTACAAAGTGGTCCTCCGGGGTTTGAAGTTTCCTTATCCTTCACGTTCAACACCTGTATTTCATAATGTTCTTCACTTAAGCATATTACTTGAAATCTGCAAAACTTTCTCAACTTCTAGCTTTCGTCTGCTCACATGGGTTGACGCTTTACTTTTCCAATTAACCCATTTGTTCCACCCGCAGCAGCAACTACTTTTCGTTAGTAACCCTTAATTTCCATTAATGACCTACTCAACCTTCATTCGGAGAAAATGCTGGTGTGTGATCGGATGTAACACATTGACGCAACGGCGTCATCACATCGACTGTTTAAATGGAGCAAAGCAAACGGCAACATTATAGACAGCTCATTATTTTCAAATCTGAGATGGAACAACTCTTGGCTAACAGCTTGTGTGCCTGTTGTGCTATATATTATGAAAACGTATATTCAGAATGAAAATCGTAGTTCTACATTTTAAGGAATCTTTGTTTTTGTACATAACGAAAGTTAACAAGCCCTGTATAGACGACCACAACAGCTTTGTACAAATAGTTTACTTCCAGTAAACGAAACTCATCAACCGAAATAGTGATCAAACGACTTATGCTAGCATAGTCTGTGGATTAGCTGGGTCTTATTCTAATTACCAGCTCTACATGTATCTTGTAATTTGCTTCATACCTCAATAAAGATAAGCCTTGATCATCATGATTAATTTAGGCAACTGTGCATGATCTCAACTGCACAGCTTGTTGGTTTGGTCTGACCAACTGTGTTTATCGCGAATGCGAGCCGCAGTTTGTTGTGAAACCTGAATTGCGCCAAAGTGTTCACTTCGTTAGACTTTCACAGCCACGACGCTTCTTCATCGTCATTTTCGATCGCTTTTTGCCTGCATGTGGGTGAGTGGATAGGCTTACAGTTTGATTTATGATGTCTGTAGATCGCCAGAGGCCTACCGCACTTGAATAACACCAACGATGCAACACTATAAATGACATCAGATGCAATCCTTAACTGACCATTTGACTGCGTGTTTATTTAACAATGGGGTGCGCAACGCCCAGCACGAGTTTTGAAGCTAGTGTTAAATGCAAATGGATCAGGGGGTAACAGTTAAGAGACTGGTTGTGTTGGCGTCTGATTCACGATGGCCACAGTGCACTCAAAACCCACTAACATTACTTCGCGTGTGATTTTAGCTGAAATCGTTCACAACACATCCTGTATGTGCATTCAAATGAACCAGTATCACCTTCAACGTACGAAAGATAAACAGCAAACTCAAGCCCAGTATATAGGTTCGAGTAATATGCTTTTCCCGTCCACTGCAC
>QNGE01006498.1:8466-23893 GCA_008508345.1 Paragonimus westermani
GAGCTCTAATGAGAGCGAAACTCGAGTCTAGTGCTTCTTTTCGAAAGAGGCTGGCTGGATAGTCTATCTGAATGCGAACGCTGCGATCAAATGTGAGTGATGGTCAACTTGAAAATAAACCAAATCCCCGACTACTCATCAGAAATTAACTGTTCGTGAACCAAAACAATATTGGCGTTCACAGTTAAAATGGGGGTAATAACAACAGGTTTACTGATCGTTTTCAAATATTATTGTCAGGTAAAATTTAGGACTTGAGCAAGTACACCCTTCTATACCGTTTGATGCAGCCTGGAGGAAGGAGAAATCTTAACTTGGAAAAAGCTTGTACGCCCAAGTTTACTCTTGAGAATACTGTGTTCGGTGTAACCTCAAGGGTTCCGTTTATGCATGGTTGATTCATTTTGCCCCGTATTGGTAGTGTTGTCAAGTATAGGTAGACCCAATTGATACTGGGCCATATAGATTGGGTCACGATGTTCAGGTTCTGTGAAGTGACCAACTTCTAAAGGTTGTAGAAAGTCTGTTTTTCAGCTGTCGAGTACACTCTCGCGCCAGTTGTATTCTCACTGGCTGGTCATATGATCTAGACCGCCTTATCACATTGCATGTTCACAGCATGCTTGTCAACCAAACTTTCCGACGCTCACATATTTTCGTTGCTGTCGTTGTTTTCATTCTTTGGTTCTGAGATATGTCTATAAATTGCTCGTCAGTATCATACACCAATTGGTTGTGGGCTGGTGGTGACTTGAGTATGCATCTCAAAAATGCAATGTTGTTCTTCGTCTGGTCACACTGCTTATTTCTGATCAGAACAGCTACGAGCCAGAGCAACAGCACGCAAACTGAGCATCTAGAAATACATTCTGATCTCAACGAATCTGATCGTATTGTGTCACTGCCAAGATTAACCGCTGAGCCTTCGTTTCGACAATATTCTGGCTTTCTCGAAGGTGCCACTCCCAATATTCAACTGCACTATTGGCTTGTCGAAGCGGTTGGGAACCATTCCGGGGCTCCTCTGTTTTTGTGGTTGAACGGTGGCCCCGGGTGCTCATCATTGTTTGGACACCTTTACGAAAATGGTCCTTTCATCGTAAGTTCCAATACCCCCAGTAGAATCACTTCCTCGAGCAGTGAGATAATTTACTCCAAAATGTTGACCACTTCTTAGGAGGAAATTTCTGTGGAACGAAAACCGTAACCCGAGCTGTACTAGATGTTGTCACAGCAAGCACTTTCATGACTGTACTATTTGTATATACTAGATTAGACTTCTTTTCTATATGCATGCCATTGTATGTTATAGGTTAAACCTGGCCCCAACCTTGTTCAAAATCCGTACTCATGGAACCTCGTAAGTTCAAGTTGTTAAATGGAATGTTATCAGTATTGCGTAGACAGCTATTGTAGCGAGAAGGCGTCCAATAAAGCACACTCTTTATTGTCCAAATCGCCAGTCACATGCAACGCGCTCTCTCTNCTCTAAATGTTGGAAAAACCACGCCTCCGATCTGGCCGTCTGTCGTATTTCACCTGCCCTGCCTCGCCC
Source organism: Paragonimus westermani (assembly GCA_008508345.1). NCBI lineage: Eukaryota > Metazoa > Platyhelminthes > Trematoda > Plagiorchiida > Troglotrematidae > Paragonimus > Paragonimus westermani. The sequence goes on from QNGE01006498.1 coordinate 10,022, forward strand.
GTTGGTCCGATCCAGTCGCGCGATGACTCATCCGGTCGCGCACGTTGTCCTTGATCCGATCTCGGCAGGTTTTCGAACGTACCTCCCCCGCGTTGAGGTATTCGGCCGAGCGTTCGAAAACTCGCACCTCCGACCTGACAATCCACCACAATATGAGTAGTTCGGATCTAACAACTCACACTCCGATCTGGTTACTACGTTGTGTTCATGCTGTGCTTGGTGATCTGGTAAGCATAGTCAGCAATGTCCTAGGTTATGTGTACTGTTGCTTTGCGATACCGGCGTGAGCAGGCTTTCTAGGTCAAGAGTGAATTTCACTTGAACACCACTGAAAGTGCTTATGGTTATTCGCATTCTACCCTTGATAGCGCCATGATTCTTGCGTTAATACGGTTCTCTGACTGCTTGATGCAAGCCAGTGTTCCCTGTACTCCACAGGGTCAAAATAGAGGCTCTGTTTCATAGTCTCAATAAACCCACCACTCAATCGTCAATCGATGCTGTGTTGTGTGACTGGTTTTTCAAACCCAACTCAATATGTCCTCTTCTTTTACCCAATCTCCCCTCTATAACCATTAAGGTTCTTTTCCTATCAGGCGCGAACCCCGCCTCATTCCCACCCTTACGTCATTTGCTAATAATTCACTCAACTATGCAAGTGGTGTGGTCCTAGACTTCAATCTGCACAATTCTTTTACATCTCCTGTCCCAGTGTATAGCGTGTCCGAGCAGACAAGATTAGAGCGGTTATGTATACCCCCCAAATTTATCCACACACTGTGTGTAGACTGGACCAGGTTTACTCGAGCAGTCAGTTTTGCAGTGGTTGACTACCTTCTGGTGGAAATAAGAAACCAGCATTTCTACTGCTTTCTGACGAGTAGTTGAGTATCAACCTGAGCCATATCAAACTGAGTCGGAAGAGTATCAATTACTGTCTGATTAACTATGTTTCCATATCCCTCAGAAATCTCACAATCCTTAGTTCTGTCAAAGCATGAGTCCAATCAGTGGATTTTCTGATTTTTTTTCCTGAACTCTCCAACGTAAAACTCTGAAGAAATACTGGATTAGCCTGAATCACAAAACCGGGTGATTGCCATGCCCCACTCACGAAGCATTTGACTCAAATTATCGATTGACCGCATAAGCTTCTTTCAAGTGATATTCGCGTGCTCTAATATTTGACTGCCAAATTCCTGACAGTTACTCATTTGTTTGATATCTACTGATGTTTCGGTACACTTGGTCAATTTGGCATAACAACGATTAGTAGGCTATTCAATTGTTTTTTTGCAACTTTGCTGTCTAAACACTACACACCTTCCCATTAAACTTTCTAAGTATTTCGCACGTTATGTTGGAATTAGTTCTCTGTATTCTGGCGCAGGACTTTTGGTCAAAAACGTCACAATTTAACCCATCTTCTTTCTTCGGATTTCTGAGAATACTTTAACATATTCAAATTGTTCCGGGTATGAGTATATCGTTTGTTTTGCCCAACAATGCTGTTCTTCAGTTGGTCCTCACGGAGTTTGATTTCTCCACGAACCCCATAACCATCTTGTCACAGATTTCGTTAACAAAATAATCCAGACGCCTTTCTTTCGAAAGTGATATTGACGGTGAGTGCATTGTCGGTGGGTTCTTTGTCAAATTCACCTGATTTGTGTACACTGAATGAACTAGCCATCATTCGTTGAAGATGCAGATGGGTTGAAAGCCGGCTAATCACCTTACGAGATATATGACGCGTATTTGTGTCTCAAGTGAAGCCAGATATGTAGATTCCCTAAAGGATTAGTTAGAAGATTCCAGCATATAACTCAGACATATCATGAACATAAGCCTACATTTGCCGTAACGCAAAAATCTAGGGAACGAATAGGTCCCCAGATGCTGATACGCCTCATACGTCTTATGCTCACCGCTGTGCTTAGAAACCCAGAAATTTATCGCTGTCAGTAATCATTTTGTAGCGGACACATGTCAGCATGTTCCGTGAAAAGGTGCGCATGGCGGTTACGGCATAATTGCATATGCAATTCTCACATTGCCCACAACTGAGGGGTATAAGTAGGAAAATGAGAATTAACAGAAATACACACTCTGTTGTCCCGTACTCCACATCCCTGGTCTGTATCTAAGGAAATTTGAAACAGTTCACTCGCTTCAGAAGTTTGAACAAAACCGTTAGAACACCAAAAATGGTAGATGCAAGTATCTCGTGTTGACTCGTCAGTACCAAAGTTACAGTAACATGAAACGGGTTTTTATATGGAACAGTTAGCGGGACAGAGTGGATAGTTATTCGGCGGTTTAGGAAAGGTCACTAAGTCCACGGAAGGGTCAAGTTTACGAGCAAGTGTTTCAGAACACATAAAGTCGGCTTCAGTCGGTTGATTGCGGCCACCTCAGCAAACCGCAAGAAACTTGAATTGGAGTGGCGTAATAGGATTCTGAATGCGCAAATCGGGTCGATAACGTGACCAGTGGTCAGGAGGGGAACTTACCACATGTCGTGTATGTGTTTCCACATACTAGCTCAGAAACCGAACATCATCAAGTCCGAATGATTCATAGGTCAAGTGCGTATTCCGTCTCGTTCTTCTTTGCGTTAACTTTTGATTGTTCATTTCTGCTGCCCACACAGCTTGGCAACGTGCTCTATTTGGAATCCCCAGCAGGTGTTGGTTTCTCTTACGCCAAAGATGGGAACACGAGTGCCAGTGACGACACAGTGAGTATACTGGCCGAACAGCGTCCATAATCTTGCTTAAATCGTTTTGGTGATTTTTTTGACCAGTTTTCGTTCAGATTCCAGTATACGCTAGCACGCGATCGTCACACTGCACTCATTTGATTATCCGGTACACACATGTTGATATGCACAATTTGAAATACGCTGTAACAAAGTATCGCACTTACAGTCACTCATCACCGGACAATTTATATCGCACTTACCAGAGAGATTGTGATTAGGACAGACGCAGATTTTGTGCGACTGTCATATCTGATCAATCATGATGATGCAACAGTCGCTAGTTTACTGTCCTTCGACGGGATGGAACAACTAGGCACTCTGATGTAAAGAAGATTACTCATCCAGAGAGGTAGTGTTGTGTTGATCTCGGTACTTCACAGCTGAAGATTACTAGGTACTGTCACTGTACTCGCTCGCGTTGGTGGGCAACGCAAATGATACCACGGAAACAAGTGAATGAATGCGCACTAGCAGAAGCAGGTGAACCATCGTTCAAATTCCGAACTGAAGTTAGAGCGGTCGTGTGGTTTGGCTGCAAAAACCGTTATGTTAACATTTACTAGATTCCTGTGGACCGTCTTCATCACGGTATCATTGCTTGAAATATGAAGCAGTGTTTACCGTTTTATTTTCGATTTCAATGAATATACTAACCCTGTTCCGAAACTGCATAGCTCAGCAGCCCAGTTTTTCACATCTGATGCGTCGTGGTGAGGTAACAAGTGCGATTAGGTTATCTCTTGGTGCTCAGTTTTCCGTCACCTTGAACCATTCCAGGAACGCACCATTAACACATTTGTCCCTTTCGTAGTGCCCGTGTAGTCTATCTGTTGAACAGCGCTCGGTCATGTGCTTGTGATATACCTCAGCTATGTGAGTGTCCTAGCATGACCCTCATGATAGATTCGCGCCACTGTTCACCCCGTGAGCCCAGTTTACTGGACGCTGCATCTTATTGGCTAATCAGTCGATGGCGTTGAAAACACGTGTAATATACCCTCGGGCGTGAGATACAAGCACACATGAGCATAATGTAAATTAGTGGGCGGTCGGAAACTGTGAATTTACTCAAAACTAAGTCTATTTTGAGTTCATATTTAGACCTATCTGGTATGATTCGATTACAGACTACGTTGCTTGCAAAATGAAACAAGGACTAATTTCAAACTGGCTTTTCAGTTCTGAGGCCCGACTGGAATTTCTCTTATCACCGTGCTGAAACGATTTCCACACCGACTCAATGCTTCCGGCTTGTCGTCTACAAGTTCCATCCAATTCTCCGTGTATGTTCGCAAAGTTGCCTTTCCGGGATTAGAAAGTAATCAAGTGGTGGGGTCAACAAGTCAACTACGTTGCTCATGTTTTAGGGTGCAATTTGTCCTAGTCAAGAAAGTGTGTCGGCAAAAGTTGTCAGTTCAATTGAAGTCACTATCATGGGAATACCTCATCAATCAGTGCCTTACCACTATGGAAACTTCACAACTACCGTCCGTTCGCGTGAGTGACCGGAGAAATATCACTGCCAATGTGACCGAACGGTTGTAGCTCACTGTCAGCAGCGGCAATCGCCGAGTGCATTTTTGCCCATACACTATCTTATCGAGCTGTCGGGTACTGCCACATGGTGGTGGATTATCAAACCGGAGGTGCAAATATTCCAATTCTCGGCGGAATAACTCAACGCGATGGGGGTCCACAGCGAGTGGATCGGGGACAACACGGGCGACTGGGCGGACCATCTCTCAACGAATTAAGACCAACGGACGAGACATGGCAGGGAAAATGGGATGGATGACCAAATCGGAAGCACGATTTTCCTAACACTCGGATGAATATCTCTAAACGGTCGTTGAATACGGTCAAAACCCACAGTGGGTAGATTGTGGTCAACACGAGCAGCCAGATGAGCCATCGTCCAAAGAGATCAGACCAACAAATGAGGAATAGCAAGCGGAAAACCCCCGACTGAAGGTGTCGGTCACACAAAGGGAGACAGAAGTGTACACCTCATGCGGGCAGAAACCAGAGATGTTATATGCCGGAATTCCCACTCATAAACGCGAGCACGCGCGTAGCGTGGCAACCAGCGATTTCGACAATGAAGGTTGGGTCTTGTTGAATATCTTCTCGCTGCAACACAACCGATATTGTTCTGCCCTGATGATGTAGACAGCTCGTGAATTGTACATTGCCCGGAAGATATGAAAATTACACAGTACGTCCATTCCTGTTCAACATGAACACGCAAAATTGGGGGTTAAAAGCAAATTCGTTAGCGTACAAAATGAGGAGAGCAAAACAACAGTTATTTAGTTGTCACCAACAAAAACACTTAGATGTATGGAGCAGAATAGCCTGATAGAATATGCAACTTTTGGAAGAATTAGACTAGCAGGCACTGTAATCCCTAGACTCTACGGATTGCCCAAGGTACATAACAACGTTGTGCCATTGCGACCGGTTCTAGATATGTGCAATTCTCTGTACCAGGCGACAGAAAAATGGCCTGCCACATTGTTTGAGCCAGTCAGGAAAAAACTAGTGATTCATTCGAGTTTGTTGAAATCTCAAAGCAGTTGAACAGACTAGGCACGCGTCTATTCTCGCTTGACGTCGTCACATCTCTCTTCACCAATATCCCACCCGATAAAACGACTGAGTTTCTCGGTAACGGATGATATCAATATGGTAAAAAACGGTGGAATAACTAGAGCAGTTACTATGAGATCGCTGCATATATAACGTTCAGTTTGCGTTTTCCGGTAAGTTATACCGTCAAAAGGACAAGGTAGCAATGGGGTCGCCACTAGGGCCATTGTTGGCTGATATTTTTCGGCAGTTAGTGTTGTGTTTCCTGGTGCGGTAAAACGACTTTAGGGAAACAAATACTGTAATGCAACAGTCGCAGGCGCGAAAGTGAACGAGCATGTCAAGGTACCAACGCGTCAGCAGCGGCCGTCCGGCCGCGGCAAACCATTGGTAGTTGCACAACAACGTATGACAAAGCAACCAATCATATGCATGATTCAGCGAGTGTTAACAGATGTCAATCGATCACTTTGGTCGGGCGGATCTAAGCCGGTGGTAATGAATGTGAAACAGTTCGCCCGCCATGTTATTTAGAGTGTAGTTCATTAGCTGATCGAATAAAATCAGTCACCCTCTAGAGGCCTCTGTGTGACAGATGGATCTCAAAGCCTCAGTGAGATATCGTCGCATTTCTAGTCTGCCCTGGAACCCGAAACCTCCGCAGACGTTCCTAGACGTGGTTACTGTCTCGCCGCGAGAATGGTACGATACAAAAGAGAGTATCATAAATCAACTAGGATGGGCCAGTATGCAAACCTCAGTAGATTTGTACTAGCAACACAAAAGAAAAATCTATTCCAATGCCTGATAGACAAGGCCACGAAAATATGGTCATACGGCACCATTGGAGGGGAAAGACAGTTTATATTTAATACGCTGAATGAAACTAGCTATATGGGGCAGTTTATTCATAACAATATGCTAAGGTAGATAAACTACAAACTGCAAACAAAAAGTCTGTTTGTGTTTCCTTTCTATTCAAGGATGATGATGTCGCTGGAGGGGTAGTTATGACAATTAATGCAGCGATCAATGAAGCATACCTCGCAGCTCAACGACGCCTTCAGTTTATCTCCACACTAGTACTGCGCTCCCAGATGAAAGATATATTGCCTGTTCATGCCGCCTCTTTTTGTGTTGACCGTTTCGTTTGCACCTGTGGAACAAACACATTCGGAAGCACCAACAGATGTCTGCGCACGCCACACATTTGATCGAGTCAAACCCCCGGTTCAACTAGACCGATTCGTAAAAGCCAATCTATCGAATATGTGGGACACAATCGAATCACTTCAAAGGTATGCTACCAGTTGTAGAGGCCATTTCAATCCGATAACACTCACCACAACTGTGTGCCCAAAAACGGCCAGTCAAAACGTTGAACCTTCCATGACTGTGTACACAAACCCAGGATAGAAGGAGTATATAGATGTTATGCTTCTCCCGCAGACTTCGTACAACTCACGTGATCAATGTTATCTAACCAAGTCTCCTGACACAAACCGGACGAAACTACTGACTGAAATCTCAGTGACCTTATCTACCACCCCATCGAACCCATATAAATGTGTTGTATTCAACCTGGTGATCAAACACCGAAAACGAGCTTGTTTGCTACGCGTTTCTTCACATGCAAAATTATTCACAACCATCAGCTGATTACTACCTTGGTGATATCAACCTCACGCTCTCCATGTAGAACTTATGGATTATAGTGAGAGACAAACTCAGCTTTTGTAGTCATGACTAAAAAAGCACACTCATGCTCAACTCCACAGTCCATCCAAAGCTGGGTAGAAAAATACACCGTTTTCATCACTGTTTTGAAAGAGATTTGACATCCGTTGTGTGTTCAGATATAGTGGTCACGAAATTTGGGAAAGATTTCCCAAAGTTCTTCATTCAAGTAACTGACACTTTCGAGCGGACCTAATCCTCCTCACCTACATGATAGTTCTCTACTGAGGTCACTCACTAGCACATCTCCTCTCATTAAACAGGAGTGTGCTAGTAAGGGGTCATTCTCCGAAATTGGACCCCAGAGATAGACAAACTATTATGTTGACAGAACCTCTTGAATAACAGGATTATCCTCAACCAGAAGTGCACTGCTCAACTTCATAGTCACCGCTAATCGGTTGGGTACTAAAACCGTACTCATTGAGTACACACCAGAAAGACATCCCGCAGTAGAAGGTCCCGGCCATTATCACAAACCATCATGTGTACACGAGTGTTTGTGTGTCGCTTCCGCCCGCTTCAATCTTTGATGCCAACATGCTTGCACGTCAATGACCTCTCCCAACAATTACACTCGTTCACTTCCGCGCACAGTCTTGTATATGCTAACCGTTCAGTAATATTTATCATTGGATCGTCACATAAGTAGAAACGTACGAACAAAGGACTTTCTCGATCCTCAACGAGTCCACGAAAATTTCACAGGTTCAAGAGGCTGCACAACGTTGGTCTTCTGACTTGCTCTCCTCTGAAATATAGCTCATAGTCATGTGTACTAAAACTCGCCTTACATCATCTTTAATCAGTATTCACAAAGAGGGGGATCAGAAATGCCATTCCTTTACTTATCATTGGGATCGAGAATAAGCTGGATATGGGTCTGATTGTTAGGTTTGACGTAGAATGAGAAGAAGAAGACAGCAACTCGTTAGCAAGACATTTCGCTTTTGCACTTGTTCCAAGCTTGCAATTCATACGACTGCCCGAACAACTGGTGGAACCCGGTGGAAATTTTCCACCAATTCAACAGAACAACGGTGGTCGTGGAACCGGGCTGGACGGCTCATGTTGTCAATTTCATAAACACAACCTCTCAGCCAGTCTCATATTATTCTGGGCAGGTCGCAGTAACCACACCTGCCTTCAAAATAGCTTAAATGATGTGGTCTGTGACCCTGTATGAGGTAAGAAATTTACATTTATTCCGATCTCAATAAACGCTTTATGCGAAATGACGCTAGTCATTAGTGATTTGCGGCAAGCTCCCATAGACCCCCATATTCGCATAATTGCAGCAACCATACGGTTCGCTGTGAACCTGCTGACGGTGAGTTGCACTACGTTGGTTACAAGATGTCTTCAAAACGACGCATTGGACACTATCTTCAATTGGTAAACATAATCGCTGACGTCTGGACATCGTTACTATTCATTACATAGGATAGTGTCCGAATGGGCACTTGGCATAGAATAGACGGCACGCGCGTATCAGCAGTCATGTGTTTGTCCGAGCCTACTAGTGATCACACAGTTGTCCTGTCAGCACGAGAGAACACGCACTGTAAATTCTTTCCTTCAAAACGCCGTCTCAAACTAATTGTTTTCTAACATGGGATACTCATTAGCTGATCGGTTAACTTCAATCTGCTCCACCCAAAATGTTTAGTTTCGTGCAATAATACTCGTAAATCAAATTGACTGATTTTCGTTACGTTCCTACTTCAACAGACCTCATTGCATAATTATCGTGCTTTGTGGCACTTCCTGAAGAAGTTTCCTGCCTACAAAAATCGAGCTTTCTACATCACTGGAGAAAGTTATGCTGGAATCTACGTGCCTACTTTGGCTTTACGTTTGCTGAATGATGGCATCGACCTCGACCTTCGGGTAAGAACACTGATTCATGGTGATATATTTTTGGTTGACTCGAAAACTCTCGAAACCTGTCACTATGTCTTTTATATATACGACATTTCCCTCCACATTGTATCTTAACACAACAAACAAACATGGAAACAGATCCTGTTACTCTTGATTTTCAGGGACTTTTCGTGGGAAATCCGGCTGTTGACATACTTATTGATGGCTGTTCGATCATACCTTACTTACATTCTCGCGGATTTTTGCCAAAGAGGTAAGTAAGTACTCCGATCCTGGGTTTCTAATGTTATTTTTCCATGCTGTTCCAGTAAACCATGAACCATTCTTGTGGCTAGGCCACTTAATTTCTTGTTTTGTGTGTGCTCACATGCTCACTTTCACCTGACATCTGCCAAGTGGTTCGATAGGGTATTCCAACAAATATTCTCTTGTTCTAACGACAAATTCGTAACCCATTCAACCAGGTACCGCGCTGATCAATGTGATCATCAGAACACATTCGTATATGATGGTAAACTGATTGGTTTTTGTATGAACGGAGAGTAATCACAATTGTTGTCCAATCAGAATTAGCAATTGGAACCATTATGGTTTGGATGGGCGATTGACCCGCATCGCTCCCGAATGGTTAAACCGAAATACTACTGAAGATAAATACAAGTAGCTTAGAGATATACCTAATAAGGAAATGGTGCGTTACACCCACTTCACCGTTTTTGCACCAAAATCAAAATATTCCGATTAACAGGTCATAGACCAGGTTGCCATGAAATCTGTTAGTTTTCAGCTTGAAAGTACTTTCTCTGACTAATTTATCAAACGTTGTCACTTTTACGCCGATAGCCTTGTGAGAAAACTCAATGCGGACTGTTATGCCGATGATTGGATAGACCAGTGTGGAATCAGTTTTGAAAACTCCGCTGAATTCCAAGTAGCGGTAAGTGTTGTGTATTTTTTATAGACAGTGTAACACTTAGTAGGTAAAGGTTCAAACCATCCATTGGGGGTTAGGGGCTCAGTGTGGTTAGATGGCAATGGATCGCATGTCTGCTGGGTCTGCAATATAGTCGCATAGAAACCAGTAACGTCAAACTTCAGGTTATCCATAAAGTGGCAAGTACATTCAACGTTAGTATGGTAGAACAATCGCGCATCTCGAAGGAACTACCTGGTATCACCAACACTGCATTGTAACTATGCCGTTAATGAACTTCGAAAATGTAGTGAGGAATACAATGAAGATGAATTGCAAAGCAAACTGGACAATAGTTGCATTCCAATAATCACGTGGCAACTCCGTGATAAATTTGTATGGCCATCCTTTAGTAATATCTTATCATGGAATCGAAAGCGGCCAATTCTCGGAAAGAACAAAATACAAATGCTATTTAGAAGCTAACACTAGATATACGTCATTGTTCAATCAACCTTACATTTAGCGGATCGTGGGCCTGGGTGTCATTTGTCTTTCGACTGGGCATGGGTCCAGTGCTTTAGTTCACATCTGGGCTGTTCTCGTCACGCTCAGAATATGTGACCCGACCATCTTGGAGGGCAGACAACGGATACACCGAAGCCACAGTCGAAGAAGGAACCATACTCTTTTGGTATAATACGAATTCCTCAAGATGTTACCCAGTTGGAACATTACAGTACCATTCTAATGCAGATATACGGGGATCGGCTGGTTCCACTTTCAAAGTATGGGAGTCGGTGTCTAATTCGCCGTCTGATATGGTCACTTCATGCGCAACAGAATGTTGAATTACGCTCATAAGATCAGCGATAGTTTGTTGTTGACGTACCGACTGAAACGGACTTAATTCTACTACATAGCATGTCGGTAATATCTTTCTACACCGAGCCCATCCAAATAACAGTTGGTTTAAACGATGAAGCAAACTAATACCACTGTTGTGTGCAAATGCCATCAACTTCAGTCAAGTTGCTTTCGATTCGGTGAGATTGGTTCACTCGTTTAATTGGGATTCCATCTTCAGGGTGTGTTCATTGCTCATTTAACACTTCTTGTGATTAGGTGGCTGTCTGAATTCGGGAACACTTGTTGTTGCATCAGAAGCCTTTCATAAAAATGTTCACCTTCTCACGTTCACAATAAAGTTCGTTGATTCCTATGTTTCGCATGTATGACGTAGTTTGGCTATTCCAACCGGCTTCCAACATCATTAATTGTGATTCACCTATGGCACACTCAACTGATTTGCTGCACCAGTTGGAAAGATGCCCCATTCCCTCCTTCCGGTCGGCTCGGTTCGCACTGTCTGGGCATGGCACAGCCAGAGCTGATGTGAAAAAACCGCCAACCATATTGTAGCGCGAAGGCGTCCAATGAAGCACACTCTTTATTGTCCAAATCGCCAGTCACATGCAACGCGCGCTCTCTCGTTTATGAGTCATAATTCCAACCCGCAACACCCCCTGGTTTCCCTTCTCACGTCGTGTGCACTTCTGACCGGTTTACGTGTGCGATCGGCGCCTTCTATCGGGGAGGGGGGGTTTCCGCTTGCCATTCCTCGTCTGTTTGTCCGATTTCGTTGCGCGATGGCTCGTCCGGCTGCTCGTGCTGTCCGCCATCCACCCAATGTTGGCCTCGACCGTATTCCAACATCGTGTCGAGATGTTTCTCTAAATGTTGGAAAAACCACGCCTCCGATCTGGCCGTCTGTCGTATTTCACCTGCCCTGCCTCGCCCGTTGGTCCGATCCAGTCGCGCGATGACTCATCCGGTCGCGCACGTTGTCCTTGATCCGATCTCGGCAGGTTTTCGAACGTACCTTCCCCGCGTTGAGGTATTCGGCCGAGCGTTCGAAAACTCGCACCTCCGACCTGACAATCCACCACAATATAACAAACGGTTCACGCCCTAACAACTGGCAAGGCGGTCAAGCGACTGCAGTTGTTGACTGAATGATGACACATATCTGATTCCCGAAACAGTTGATGTCCATGTGACCGGATAATGTTAGGCTGGAATATCTGCCTGAAAGTACCGTTTCAACGTTGGCTGGTCCTCTCATTTTGCCGCGAGATGTACTGCACATCCGCTGCCGACTTTGAGTTTAGTTAGCAGTTCACCGCACACAGCTCACTTGTGTGAGATGCTTCCAGACCCAACGCATTACCGCCATCTCTGTGCCAGACCATACAGGCTTTTCGAGCGTGTGTGTGTGTTCGCGGAATCAACGACAACTGGTGGAGGAAGCAGGGCGAACGGACACAGGGCTTTGCAGATCATCGGCGACACAGAGAGTTCTACGATTCGCTTAAGGTGACCTTCGGTCCATCTATCCAGTGTACTGAAGCACTGGTAAACGTGGACACTGGCTACTCTTGCAATCAGCCGGAGGACAACATGAAACTATAACGCAAACACTTCGGCAGCCTGCTTAATCGCCCTGCTACAACTGACTGGGTGGCTGTGAGCAGTCTGCCGCAACAGGGCATCAAATCTTCACTTGCTCTTGCCTCAGATTTGCTAGAGTTGCAAAAGGCGATTGGTCGACTGAACAACGAGAAGACTACAGGCGAGGATGGGTTGCCAGGTGATGTCCTGAAGAATGGCAGACCGGCGTTGGAACGCGCTTTGCTCCAGCTGGTTCACTCCATCTGGGTGCACGAAACGATGCCGGAGAACTTCAAGGATGCCCTTATCGTATCCTTGTTCCAAGGTAAGGGTAGCAAGCAATGGGCCGACAGCTATCGGAGCATCAGTCTTTTGAGCTGCACAGGCAAGGTACTTGCCAGAATCCTCCTGAATCGACTGAATGCGACCGTTTTGGAGGTCAGTGTACCCAAGGAGCGATGTGGATTCCTGGCGAGTCGGAGTACGATCGACCTGGTGTTTGCTGCTCTACAGACCCAGGAGAAGTGCCGGGAACGGAACCAGCCCCTGGAAGCCCTGTTCGCGGAATTCGCCAAGGTCCTTGATTCCGTGAGCCGCAAGGCGCTGTGGACAGTGCTTGGTAAGTTTGCATGTCCACGTAAGTTCGTCAATATAGTTAGATTGTTGCATGTGGGCATGAAGGCGAAAGTGCAATCGTGTGGATCGAACTCTGATGATTTTGACATCGTCACTGGCGTGAAGCAGGGTTGTGTTCTAGTCCCAGCCCTATGCAGCTCATATTTGATTGCCATGGTAACAGTTGCTTTTCAGAATTCTGGAGAGGATGGTGTTGAGGTGGAGTACCGGACGAACGGACGTCTGTTGAATATCCGACGTTTCGGCGCCCCGATATGGCTACAGACCTCAGCGATTAGCATGCTTCTGTTTGCAGATGACAGCGCATTGCTAGCTCACAGTGAAGAGGAGCTGCAACGTCTGGCTACAGCCTCGCGTCGACGGCATCGAAGTTTGGATTGGACATCAACACAGGTAGGACGTTTTCGTTCTTTCAACCTTCTCTCGGTGGAGGTTCTGCTTGTGTATCTCCACCCCAAATTCGCATCGCTGGAGACACTGTGAATGGCTGCGGGGATTTTTGCTACTTGGGTAGCAACTTGTCGACAGATCTGTCCGTTGACCGCGAGTTGAGAGCGCATGTGGCGAAGGCTAGGGCTGTTTTAGGACGTCTTGAAAGGCGTGTCTGAAAGAATCATAGCCTGAAGATGGCCACCAAGCTGTGTGTCCACCGCTCAATGGTGCTGTCTATCCTGCTGTACGGCAGTGAGACGTGGACATTGTACCAGTGGAACGTGAGCTATCTGAGCCGCTTCCATGTGCAGTGTCTGAGGCGCATCTTGGGTATTCGGTGGTCGGACATGATTCCGAACACTGAGGTACTGCGGCGAGCGGACATGGACGGGATGGAAGCCATGTTGATGCTGAACCAGCTCCGTTGGCTCGGTCACGTCCGTCGGATGGGCGATGACCGTATCCC